>RXPK01004256.1:0-85314 GCA_004143645.1 Protaetia brevitarsis
CACACGCATATTTAAATAATCTTTATAGGTAGATAACGGATCAGATGTCCCACCACCAACGTGTAGTCCGATTTGTGCCAGCTAGTGATTGTAAATTTACCCGCTTTTTCACCTTACCGGTAATATACCGGTAATTTGGTCTCATGTGTGACATTAAGGGGATTCCAAGAAAATAGGGTTAGAAGTTAGGCTAGAATAATACATATTTTGCACAATCCTAAGGCATAATATTAGAATTTTGTAGTCAATATTTGTATTTAATTATTTTAAACAGTTGCTAGAAGTAAAAAAAAATATATTTAAGGTTCAAATTTTAATGTTATTTTACAACAATGTTGCATTAATGTCCTCTCATAATGTGGTGTATTCAAAATTGCTATTAATTCAAGTACGTGAAATGTTGTTCTTATATATTATTATTTTTAAATATTAAAAAATGAGACATTTACTTACTCTTTAAGAAAAATGATTTTAAACCTTTAAAAGTCTTAAAAAACTCTAGATCACAAATCACATATACTAACTCAACTTTTTTAGAGAGATAAATAAAATCCACACAAAAAACTTAAAAATGAGAGAATTGAAATTGCACTTGTTGACAAAGGCAGGTAGGAAGTGTGGGTGTTTTGCTTCCTACCGTCCTAGCAACCGTCCTAGCAACAAATGAACAATAATCTCGCTTTTCTTTGCGTTGCTTTTCGTTATCCATCTTGTTTGAGACTTATTTTCTTTTAATTTCTATTTTTTGCTTTTTGTGATTTTTCGATTACTTCTCTTTCTGACTAACTCGGTGGAATGGAGGTTATACGTTTCTAATCAAAATATTTGTGAGTTTCTTTTCTATATTCTCTATTCTAGGGCATTACAGCGGCTCTTAACCTCAAAAAAGTTTAAATTAAAATTAAACAAAAAACATCTCCCATAAAATTAATAATGGAGTGTATTGTTTTTTTTTTTTATATTTTCAATGCCCCTTTAGACCTTTAAATATCTATAAACACAATATTTCGTAGATAAAATTTCTGGTATGGATTTTTCATTTACCGAATTACCGGTAAATTTACCGAACGTTTTTTGGCCAATTTGCCGGTTAACCGGTAAACCGATATTCAATCTTTAGTGCCACCACAATAACTGTTTATCGCACACTGTACAAACAATTTTGTCACCACCACAATGTAAATCCTGGAATTCACCGATATACTTTTCTACATTATGAAACAGTAGTAGTATTATTAATGCGTAAAACGTTAACGGAGAGTTGTACTATCTCGTATCAAGACTCGACTAGCACTGATACTAAGTATTAGACACACGAGGCGAGTGCGGCCCGTGTAAGCAGACACGTCTGACCACTCTACACATCACTTTCCAAAAACGGCTTGCAAAATTTTCCCGTTTTATATTCCCTAACTATTAAAGTTACTATAAATATAATTTTCATATTTATTTTAAAAAGAAAAAAAAAATATTAACTGACTAGCAATTTTTTTAAAAGCAAAAAATATAACTTTAAGTTTATAGTTTTAGATTATTTTTTGTCGGTATGTATTTAACCTCTATAAATAAACTTCAACCAGCGAATTTGTTGTAGACTAAAATCACAAAAATACGTTCATTCCGATAATAATATTGATTCGTAGTGAATTTTAATTCCTATTCTATCTTTGTTAGAACTACAAACCTGAAAGAAAAAATCCTTACGCTTTGATGTTAAGAAATAATTAGTATATACAGTTGTTTACTGATGGAAATATATAAAAGAGTTTACCTACTTACGTTTGCACTTGTTCGTCCTAACCATCTCATTGCTAGTTTAAAAGATTCAATCAATTCGAAGATCGAATTCTAATTTAATTGTCCATTAAAGCATGTAATCTGTTCTGTTGCGAGAATGGCATTGATGCAAATAACCTGTGGCCAGACCGTGTCGTGTTTCTTCGCCATGATCGTGCTCATCATTATCATTATCATTATGAACCGAAATTCGGACCATTACACACGAGGAGAGACAACAATCACTGTAGCATCGATGTCGGCCGATTGTTAGTCGTATTTCACTACTGTCGAAATACCGTGCCGCCCTGAGAGAGCATGAATTGCACGGCGCATTAGGCATCAGGAACGCAATCAAAATACCGGTCACCGAACGAGTAACGAGCAATTAGTTGGGCGGGATCCTTTTCGAATCAGTCATATGGGGGTGCCCCCACTAAAAAAAATTATAATGATCAGGTGACATACAATACCGGCCATTGCAGTTAGGAAAATTAATAAATTATTGCTAACTAAATAAAAACGACAGGAATTCGAAGGAAAATAAGAATGTATTCGTAGAAACAAAAATATAAACAAATAACAAGAAAACATAAAACAAAACATTCTCATTAAAATATTATACTTTCTTCTTGTCGAAGAATCCTCCTTTAGCTTTCATTACGGCCCGGACCACTCGTGGCAGGCTCTCTGTTAATTATGTCGGAGTTTCCTGGGAAATATTGTTCCATTCAGCTTGTCGCTACAGGTGCTTTTTCGAAGTTGGGCAGACTTTCCTTACTCGCCTCTCCAGGTCATGTTTGATGGGGTTCAAATCCGGATTCTGCGGAGGCCAGGGCACGATTTCCAAAACATTATTCTCTACTAGAGACGGGAGATAATCTTTGCAGATCCGTGTCGTGTATCTAGGGTCGTTATTATGCGCAAACCCGAAGTTCCCCCCCATCAACCGCAATCCTGACGTTACAGCATTTTATTCCAATATGCATCTAAAATTTTCTTTGCGCGTAATGCCGTCAATTTTCAAAATCTCCGGCCCCTGCACTGCAAAAACAACCCCAAACCATAATTGAACCACCACCGTGTTGTACTGTGCGAACGACACAATCGCGCAACATTCGCTCGTCCTTCGTGCGTCTTACAAAAACCATGCACTTCTGCCCAAACACTTCGAACTTGGAATCGTCAAAGAACGATTCTCAAATTTTCTGCGGTCCAATTTCTATGAGTTTCGGGCCACAGTAATCGTTTCTGGCGGTTCTCACCACGGAGTAACGGTTTTCTTATCGCAACGCAACCGAATAAACCGGCTTGTCTTAAGCGGCGTTTAGTTGTTGTTAAAGATATTGGTTGTTCGCGTCCCCTATTCATTTCCGTTGCGATTTCGGGCGCCATCAATTGCCGATTTCTCTTGCTCAACACTTTAAGGCGTCGATCTTCCGCGCGGGTTGTTATCCGTGACGCACCTGGGCGATTCCGGTCTTAGAATGTTCCGGTGTCTCGGTAGCGACGGATAGTCTAAGACTGCAGATTCTGTCACTTTGCTATCACACGCACAGAACGTCCTTCCTGGTGTAATGTGACAATATCCGATTTCTTTTCTGCACTTATCGACTTTCCTTTCGGCATTTTTTAAATACTATTTTCACCACAATTCAACAACTGTATAGTAACTGGTTTACTAATAGAATAATTCACAACATGTATGATATCAATTATTCCCTGCTATAGCGGGAGACCTTCAGGAGACATCCATGTGAAATTTTACAACGCTGTCGATCCACCCTTCTATTGTAAATATGCTTGTCCACGTTCCTTTAAATATCGTTTGTAATGGTTTTATTGCCTGCTATTAGGTTAAATTAAATTTTCTCTTAAATAGGCTTATTCTACTGGTGATTTCTGCCTTAAATACTTTGTTGTTAGGCTTATTTTATTGTAGAAATTTTTACAATAATGTTAAAACTATTAAATATTGAAAAAAAAATGTTTTTCTTTTAAACTGGTTGTCCTAACTTCAATGGCCGGTAATGTACTTGCAACTACTGTAGTGTATTCTATGTAATATTTTCTTAGCTTGAAATCTATTCTTTATGCACGAAAAAAAAATTAAACTATATTTTACAAAATTTAGCAATGAGTGTCTAATAAAGATTGTTTATTTTTGTTTGTCTTACAATTAGTGTTCATTTTTCTAAAAAATTGGAAAAAATGTAGCAATAGTATTATTTTACTTTGCTCATGTTTAAACTTTTCATAAACGAATACAAAGAAGATCAAGAGAATAATATGAGTTAATTTAATAAAATTATTTACCTTTATTTTATTGTAATTTCACTGTAAATCCAATGCTTGAGTTTTGCCATTTGTGTTCTATTAATTTATATATTTTTTTTCTTTGGGCCAGATATCCTATTTGCTTTTCCTATTCCCTTTAATTTGGGATAGTCACTTAGTAACACTGTTGGTCCTTGGTTAGGTATCTATCACTAGGCTAACTGTACATCCATGAACAATCTAAGGCAACTAACTGTTTGTTACAAATCTGGAACTTATTCACTTCCTCTTACACCAGCAGAAGGCAATTTAGCGCTAGACAATAAGTAATATCCCAGTTCCAGCAAAATTTAACCTACAGCATTTTGATATAAAAGTTCATATTATTTCTAAATTCACATGTTTTACTATTTCTCCGAGAAGAAATTCTGATGAGAATCGTTCTGTAGATCTCTATTTACCTTCGGTTTGGGCCTCCGTTTTTCCTGGACCTGTAGTGATGTAAATATCCTGTGCTCAGGTATTTGCTTTCAGAAAAAGGTTTTCCGTGGTTTCCCTTGTTTCTCGGGGAGACAACTTAAGTCGCTCCACAGGCGCAAACATAATAACAACTATATTCATTGTGATCCTAAAGAATGGAATATATATGGTAGTGAATAAACGATATGTCCTTTCCATTCAATATTTTATTAAAGAGTACAACTAGTTTCGGTTTTCCGCCATATTCAGGTACTCTACAACAAATTAAATTTATATGGTAGAGCAATACGAAATATATTAAAGGTTGCCTAAAGTAAGGTAAAGTCAGGTAAGTGTGTAGTAAAAATTGCATAGTGTGAAGAAAATGTAACACTGTTCACATAATAAGAAATTTTGATAAATTTTACACATACAAGTACGTAATATATGCCCAGTTGTAAGCCTTCAATAGATAGGCCTTTTATAATTATCAACGGTTTACTAGAAAAAAAAAAGAAATTCTAAACACTGTCAATACCCAGCAAAATGGGGCAAGTGCTGACTTTACCTTATATAAACAATATTCACCAAAAATTAAATTTCACGCATGAACTGGAAGAAAATAATATCTTAAATTTTTTAGGTTTAGAAATTCGAAAGGAAAACATATTACTATGAATTTGCCATATATTTTTATATAAACAAATTACATAGAATACCAATGCAAGAACAAGATTACGGTGAAGAACTTAATATAATAAAACAATTAGCCAAAGATAAAGAGTTTCCAAGTAACACCATCACAAAACTAATCAACAAACAAAAAATAAAAAATGATCCGTTGAAACGCAATAAATACATAACATCCAACAAATCATTCACATATAACAGCATGTCACATAAAATAGGAAATTTCTTGAAATAATATAACATAACTCCCGCTTTTAAGTCAAAATTTACATTAAATAATATATTACAAAATATTAAAAATCATAACAAACTAATCAAAAACGGAGTACATAAAATAACATGCGACAATTATAACGTCACCTACATTGGCGAAATAGGTTCGCAAACTTAGTACGAGGGTTAATGAATATAGAAAGCATATACAGTCCACATTTAACAACATATTTTGGAAACGGGTCATACTTTGAACAACCAAGACAATTTAACCTTTTGCATAATTGTGGTAAAGGCTCAAAACTAACATTGCTTGAAGCATACAAAATATATAAACATGCGCAATAATAGAAACATAACTTTGTTAAACGAACAAATACAAAATAATATTCCTCCCATATTCATGTATCTATGTAACTAAACTAAACTCCTTTGTTATGAATTTAGAAAAAAAAAAATTAAAATTACAACTTTCAAATCTAGAGCTTTCCATTAAATATCAAGAATCTTACACTTTTACATTAATTTAAATAGTTTACTATATAATTTAAAATATACACTCTATATTTGTTTATCTTACACACACATACATACGCGAACTTTATGCACCAAGACATACGTAGTGTATATAATAATAAAATAAATAAATAAATATAATAATACAAGTAATATGATAGCTTATCTTTTTTAATAGATATACATTATACAGAGTGTAATAACGTTTGTATTTCCAATTTCACCTCTTTTCTACAAATTCAATTTTGTTAAACCGCAGTCTTATACTGCACGAGCCACATCAACTACGAACAGAAGCGTGCGCTTCATGCATATAACAACATATCTAGCTGTTTGGAGTTTGGATGGCTCCTGCGGTATAACTGGATATCAAAATACGCCTTACCTGCAATTCGTAATAATGCTATCAACGTCTTCCCTAAAAAAATGGTAAACATTTTCAATTGTTCAGCAATTTTTCATTAATTGCACTTGCTATGGAATCGAGATACATTTTTAACTGCAATTGTCAATATTTTTTGACACATACATAAATGACATATTTTTTGTAAGTACTAATAACTAGTTACCTTTGGCACACACAACCGTAAGTACATCCCCAATATATTTTATTATGAAAAAAAAAAAAAACCTAATATCAATATAAAACACGTCTAGATATTTACCGTTATTGAGCTTAAGTAATCAAATACTACTTCAACTACAACAATAAATCATTACGCTAGTGCTTGCTATTCAATAGGTTAGACAAATATTTGGGGTAAACTTAACCTCTCTACACTCGTTTCCTACATAATAAATTCCTGACGTATGTTTTAACCTGTAATATTGTTACTTATTTGAACTATACATGCCTATATCTGTGCTTGTCTTTGAAAACCGTAAGTACGTTGTAATCCGGTTAAAGTAACGCAGTTTTTGGTGTAAACTAATGCGATTAGAAACATGGTTAGATAGGATTGTGGTAGTAGATACGTGTATAATATTAAATAAGATAAGATCAATAACGCCGATGATTTTATTTTACTTACATGTATGCGTTAGGTAAATCGGGCGAAAAATTGCAGGGCGTGGATTGTATTCTCGGCGACTGGAAATGAGAAGGACTTAGCTGTAGGCGTACATACCTACGCACGAGGCTGCAGCACAGATTTATTAACGTTCGGCGAATTGTCATAGCTCAGCCGAAATAAAATGAGCCTGATATTCTTTTTCTCAGCTATTTTTTTTTATACATTAGAGGGGAGAAATCTTCAACAAGACTTCCAGCGGATTTTGTACCGCACTAAACCCTCCCTCCTGAGAACGAAATATTCCCCATCTGGAACGCCGACGAGCATTACTTGGGGGGAGGGGAGGAGGGGGGGAAGACTTATTAGTTGTTCGGGCCTGTTCTTCCATCTCTAATGTCTCTCATTTACCTTCAGGATCTCCTGCACCATCAGGTCTGGAGCTTTCCAGTTTCTGTCACTGCTGATGGATCAATTTTGTGTAATTAAGGGTCTGTCCGGTGAAGATTTCAACCAGCATTTAAACGGAAACGTCCCTAACTATTTCATATCTCTGGCTAGCCATTTGGGCATTTCGAAGAAACACAGCCTCCCTCCATAATACCCATAGGTATCGGTCTCCGTTAGTTCGAAGCGCCCTGAAGCAACTCATGTTCACACGCGAACTTATGCGAAATATATGATTTAATGTCTCCTGACTTTCTCATCATCCATGGTGCCAGATTTTTGATAAATCTCTTAGTCCATAGAACAGTGCCATTTTTTGATCATATCGTCGAATAGACTGTTCTTGTCTCCCTCTCCTTCACGCTCTACGGCCGATCTGTACTGCACCAGTAAATCTATTGGGGGTATTCTCGCGATAACCTGTAGTGCCCTTGTAGACGTGGTTCGGGATGCACTAGTGATCTGCATCGCCGTCCTTCTTTGAACTTTTTCCAGGATATTCCTATGTACACTCTTTTCCATTTCTCTTCCCCAGATGGACGTTCCGTACAGCATGATAGATTCTACCACTGAACTCACCCTCCTGCTACGTTCCCTTGAATGTCCTATCCTCGGCATTAGTCAACTTATAATAGCCACAGTTCTATGGGCTCTTTCAGCGATTCTCTTAACATGCATTGCCAATTTCAAGCTTTTATCCAGATATCTTAGAGTAAGTTCTTAGAGTATTCTGATCTTCCACCACCGTTTACTCAAGATGAATCTCAACTTTCTTACGCCCTCTAACCAGCAGGACAACCTTTGTTTTATGGGGAGCAAGCTTCAGTTCGTTTCTGGTCATCCACTCGTTAGTGTCGTGGAGAGGGTATCAGCCTTCAGTGATACTACGTCATTTGCGATTACTATAATGTTCAGGTCATCTGCATATCCGACTAGTTGAACATCTGTCGGCACCTCCATTCTTAACACGTCATCGTTGTAGATGTTCCATAAAATCGGCTCCATCACCGTCCCTTGGGGGACTCCACATATTTTCCTGATCTCACTTTTTTCCGATAAGTAGGAGTCTGTCTTCCAAGTAACTTGCTGTCATATTATACAGGTACGGTGAAATTCCCATTTTCCTTAATTTCCTCAATATCTCTCCCCATGGTGCTGAGTTGAACGCATTTTCTACATCTACTACGATCAGTGCACATAGCTTCCTTGCACTATATGGTCTCTCATACGCCTTTTCTGCAATTTCCATGACCTTTCGCAAAGCAGTGATTGTGGATTTGCCTTTTCTATACCCGTGTTATTCTGTCGCAAAGCCTCCCCTCTTATCCATTTATATTTTCAATTTTTCCACCAGTAGTTGTTCCAATAACTTCTCCATTACATTTAGTAAGCATATGGGCCGGTGTTTCTTCTCCTGCTGTCCGGGCTTTGATTGTTTTTCTATAAGGACCATTTTCGCAACCTTCCACTCCATGAACGCAACTCGCCAGCCATTAGAGTTGCGTTCATGACCGCTAGGCATTCATTTGTTACTTGAATTGTCACTGCCTTGACTATTTCTGGGAGTATTCTGTCTGGTCCAGGGGCCTTTTTCTCTTTAATTGTATGACCGCATATAGCATTTCTTCGCTGTGAAAAGTCGAATTTCGCTCATATCCATCTTCATCTTATGCCACTCTTTTACCGCACAGGCTGGGAATAACACTTTTGCGTTCTGTACCAGATCCTCGTCAGTCATATTATCCGAGGCAATGCTTCAATCTTTTTTTGTCACTATTTGATAACGCTTTCCCCGTACGCTGCTGTTTATTTCCATATTCATTCATGACTTTTACCCACGCAGCGCGTTTCGCTCCGCAATCTTTTCGGTTCACCAAGAACAGTACAGATGCTGTCGTTATTATTATTATCTATACTCGTATTTGCGTTTTTATACCCTTTTTTTTCACCTCCTGTACGAATTCTTTCCTTTGTTCTTCCCTAATCCTACAGCCTTTATTACTTCTGTTATACGGTTTGTCTCTTTCTTTTCTCCGCTATTGATGGTCTGAATAACCTGATTAATGACCAATTGTCTAAGCGGCTTATTGTTAACACGATTTCTGAAGTTTGTAAAAGTACTATTAAATCCAACATTATATTTATGTTGGGTTGTTTGTGAAAAGGGACAAAACTCATTTGATAACTAAAATCTATTTATGCTTATTTTTATATCGAATCATCAGATAATGTAAACTATAAATTACAGTGCAGAATTCATAAACACTATCAAATGAAAAAAAAGCAATGAAAAAAGTTTTAAAGTTAGTCAAATTAAATAACAAAGATAGATTTTAAATTCACAAGCAAAGGTGTAATGGGTATGGCAACCGAAGTTTGAATCAATACTCAATTTTTCAATTCCAGAATTTTATATTATATTATATAAAAATTCCCATAATTGTCCTGTAAAAAACAGAGCAATGTATATATAATAATAATAAATACTCTTTGTTAATGAAATCCAAAGGTGATATGATAATGTTTTTTTTTTACTACAATTAAACTTTAGTTTCCTTTTTCTTGGGATGCCACTCAGGTTAGGGATACGAACAAGTTTCTTTATGAATGCATTTTAATTATTCGTTTCGTTGCTTGTTAGCAACATTTTCAAGCAACCTTTTAATATTTTTCTTTTGCATTCACTTCGTTTTCTCTACCTGGCCGACATCCCCAAGGAAAAAACAAGGATCTAAGTTAATTAAACTTCGTACTTACTTTGAAATTGTATTGCATTAGTCATTGTAATTCTTGTTAAAAACAGGGCTGATAAATACAAATCTATTATTAATGTTGCGCACTTCTATGCTGCTAAGTTTATCATTTTCGTAATTTATTTAAGTAATTAGTAAAAGTAAAGTAGTTTTTGTCATTTTTAAGCCTACCGCTGGAAATCATTAATGTGTAAATGAAGTGGCCTTTTACTTTTAAGTGTATTAATTACGGAAAATAAAATCAGTTCTCATTTCTAAAGATAAAACGATTTAAAAAAAACCATTTGAACATGTTTATATAATTCAACAACAAAACAACCAAAAAAAAAAACAACGTACGCATTGCACAACAAAAATACAATACAACATTTGATATCGCAGTATTTCTGTTCAGTTATCTTCTGAAATCTAGTAACAAAAGTGAAAGGGCGAAGGAAGGCAACTGGACACCCCCCAATTGACAAAAACAGACGGAAATAGTCCCTTTTCATACATATAAGATATTTGCGAATGCAACAGACGTTCCGTAAATTGACTTTCGAGATCTCATCTATAAGAATTGCAAAACGATGTGAAATTTCTGCGATATACTTTTTTTTATTGATCAGGGATATCGATATAACCCCCCACGGTATTGTGAGGATAGGGAAGTGGTGTGTTTGTTCTGTTTTATTTCTTTGTTAGTTAGTACGTATGCCAATTTATTTGTTATTTTAAAGTTAGTGAAAAAAATTGAGACATCGTATTTTCTTAACTTAAAAAGACAATTTAATAATCGAGGATCAATATATAAAACTATTATAATAATAATATCTTTCAATATAATTTAAGCTCACTATTTAATGTTAGTAACCTCCTTGAGATTTGTTATACATTTTCTTAAATAATTTATTATTATTTGTTTTTCTATTAAAAATATAATAATTAAAAACAAAATATATTACAAGTTATTTACGAAAATGAAAACAAAAAATAGAATTATACACTTGAAAATCAGGAAAAGCTGACGAAACAATCGCAGTGAGAAAATAAAATAAACCCTAATAAAAATGTTATCTATCTATCTAGATTATCTAATCATGTATCAATGTATCAAAAAAGGGTACATTGGTTATATGTGTAAAGGCAATAGCTAGATAAGCTAGTGAAATCGGCCTTTGAATAGGTTCGGCTAATATTTTTTTTTGAAGCAGCTTTATATATAATATGGAATCCCAAAAAGTTTTAACCTTGTCATGTTTATAGTTTTCGCGTAAATAACTGTTACGGAGAAAAGGGAAAAGAATCATTTTCCCTAACCTATCTGATATATTTTTTTGAGTTGCGAGTATGTTGCAGTAGCTATGGATAGTGATTATTTGTAGTTTTTTGACGATCGTAGAGGTCCCTAAGTAAACCAAAAATATAAGTAAATACTTTAATATTGTTTTTTTTTATTTTGCCTTTTGGGAGCACCCATGTTTTTTTGCATCAAATATGCCTACCGCACAAACTTATAGTATAGTAAAATAACAGAATATTAATCAAAGAAACGTTTACATTACTTTATTGTACTAATTGTATTCATTTGAGATTTTTATTTGTTGGTTGGATGCTTACTAAATATGGTATAAATATGGTACAAGAGTAGTAAAAAACACAGGAATATAACGTTATTATTTCTTTATTATTATTAATGGTATATTTGGTATTATTAATCATTTATGGTAAATTATGTCACTCAAATGTCCGCCTTTGAACATTCTGTAGTAGTTAATTCTCTCGAGACATTTTATGATTGTGTGGCAGATGTTTCTTAGCTAGTTCGACGTTGTAGGTTTGTTGGCGTGGACTCGATTTTTAAAAAAACCCACAAAAAGAAATTCAATTGTGTTAAATCTCATTATCTTGGTAGCCACCGCTACGTGAAATAATGCCACCACTAACCACGCAAAACACCCAAGGTTGCACTTGATATAGGGCAAGTTGCACCGTCTTGTTCTAACAGAGGTAACAAACTTTTATTCCACGGTTCCAACACATTCTAAACAATGTCACACTTTTTGTTTTTGTGTCAAAAACGATCGTTTAACATGCACCTATAGCACTCCCGTTAACTGTTACTGCTTGAGTTTCATTGTTTTGTTTTAGAGAAAACCATGACCTTTAAGCCTTTATGCAAAATGGGTTTAAGGGAGACATAAAAAAGGCCCAAAGCCTGTGAATGGTAACGAATCGATAATTTTTCGTCTTCAACCGCACCATTAATCATAGCCGCAATATGATCGTCTGAACCGGCACCACGATGATGCGCACAGCCTATTCTATTCCCCATGTTATCAGTTTTTTTGGAAATTTTTTTACTACTTAACGAATTGTTCATTCAGTAGAACGATTAGATTCACCGTGATCATCCTGTAAAAATCGATACACAATCCACACATTATTATTGCTGTAGAACAATTGAACAATTTTAACGCGTTGAGCAATAGTTAAGCGATGGGTTCTTTCAAACTACCCTAGTAGCAAAATTTAACTTTCGCTCAATTATTTTTAATAACTTCAACATTGAAACGTGAAATTACCAATGATTTGTATTAGATTACTAGTTACTTTAATGCCTTTCTGTTGAAGTTACTGAGAATAATTGCGGATAATTTAAATTTTTACATTTAATGTATCACGCAGCGTTATTATCTGGTTACCTATTATCATATGTGTATAAAACATAGTCTTTATTGTACTATACCCTTTCTATCGAGTTGCAAGTTGTACGGGTGTCCCCATAGGACAACATATAAAAACAATATTAAAGTATTTTGTTGATTATTTGACGTTTGCACTGGTTCAATTAAAACTTTAAATAGCTATATGGTATCAGAATTTAGTGGTTCATTAATGTGATGTTAAGTACAAAGACGTGTGTAGAAAATGTTATGGCAATTACCGAATCACATACAGGGTGTTCGAAAACGCATCTCCAATGTCGATACCTTTAAACCAACAAAACTTTTTTATTTCAAATGGAACATGGTATTTTTTACTACAGCATTGAATGCAGCGTAAAATTCTACATCGATTGACATTAGGGTTTGGTATACCTATTTTGATAGTTTTGAGACTAGTGGGTCTAATATTAGTCTATAGGATTGTAGTGGGTTGCAGTCTAGGAGCGGAAAAACAAATTCAA
This sequence comes from Protaetia brevitarsis, assembly GCA_004143645.1. Classification (NCBI taxonomy): domain Eukaryota; kingdom Metazoa; phylum Arthropoda; class Insecta; order Coleoptera; family Scarabaeidae; genus Protaetia; species Protaetia brevitarsis. The sequence continues at coordinate 13,311 of RXPK01004256.1, forward strand.
AAACTCATTTTTAATTTATCCAAGCTTTCGTCAATTCCTTTTTATTGCATCTTCAGGGCTATAAGGAAAAAATTGGTTGAAACAATGATTGTAAAAAAAATGAAAATAAAATTAATTTATAACTTACATACTTAGTTAAGTTTTTATTTTAGGTTGGCTCATTACTTATTTTATCGTCGTCCTTTCAAATCTTAGATATTCTTTTTTGTTAATTGTGAAGCGTTCAACAATGTTGGGTTACTAGTAATACTTTTTAGAAACTATCGTGAATTGAATTAAAAAAGAAATTTGTTTGAAATTCAGTTAAAATTTTTAAAATGAAATTTACATATAAAAGTATACGACAAAAGACACAAACAAGAGACAAACTAAAACTAGACCGAAATACTTCACAAATGTTATTTTCAATTTTAGTTATTCTAAGATGTGTAGAGAGAAGGAAAAACAACCAAAAACTTACGTAGATACAAAAAGCAAGGACCGAAATTGTTTAGAGAACTAATTTGTTTTAGATTTCATATTAATTAGGTGAGAATATATATTACTTAAGTTTGAGGTATCAGTTTTTTATTAAACTGAATGTAAAACTGATACCTTTTTTTTTTCTTAATAGTTATTTACTAGAAAACTATAAACATCAAAAAGTTAATAATAATATATAAAGCTGGTTCAAAAAAAAAATTAGTCGAAAATATGCAAGGGCCGATTTCACTAGCGAAAACGTCACATATTCTTGATATCACTTTGTCACATTCTCCATAGATAATAAATAAATTTAAATAGTCTTCGTTTGTATAGTTAAGACGCGTTGGCATTTTGGTTTGCATAATATTGACAGTTCTAGTGCAATTGTTTTTGCGTTATTTCTGGCATGGCTAACTTGTCATATTTTTTATGAATGTAAGAAAATGCTTCTTTTAAACTAACTCGAAAATCCTTGCAGGTAGGTATAGGGAACTTAATAACAAATTGCTCCTTATCTTTAACGTTAAATAAGTAGAAAAAATCGAGTATCCCTTTTGAAATTTTTTACTTGTCTGCACTTTAGGAACTAATGTTTTGACAACGTTCATGCACGCCCTGTATAAGATATAATAATTTTTATACGCCATCTTGATGCATTTACCTTCAGTTCATAAGTATGCCAAATTGACTGAAGAAAACTGGAAGCGTATATGATATATTAACGTTTTTGTAAGGGTTGCAAATGTCACTTTTCTGCAAAGAATCGAAATATCTCGAAATCAAATGAATTTAGGTATAGGGATCCCTACATAAATTTTAACTAGAAAATAAGGGCAATACAAAAATATACAGGGTATTGCATTTAAAATAATAAAATTAATGTCACCCCTGTATAACCGAAAGTGCTAGAGACCTGTGCATATTTTGCTCGATTAGACCAAATCCATATTTGTCTACCCTAAAATTTTAAAATTTTCTGGTAAATAGTTTTTCATATATAGATCGCTGACTTCGTCGTGCGACACCCTGTATAGTGGTCGAATATTGTTTAGAACATCTATAACTTAATGATGCCCTAAATTTGGTTATAAACGATTTTCACAGTATGAATAAGTTTTAAGAGCACCAAATGTTTAGAAGGCTTTAGAAGTATTGCTTTATTTGTAAATATACTTGCCTTGTTATGTACGTAGATATAACCATTACTGATCTGTTGTACCAATTCCATAATATAAGAACGGCGTAAAAAGAAAAAAAAAACGTTTCTCAAATATGATTTTGCAGACAGGTCTAGGTTACTGTTGCGTAATCCGATATAATGCTAATTGAAAATAAAAGTGAAAAGTTATAGGTATCTCTTGGAATAAAATAACATATATAAGAACGGATACAGTGACTCCATAATTTTTTTATTTGCAAAATACTGTAAAGCCTTCTCTTAATCATTCAATAGTTCGTGTACATTAGTCCTAGATAGCCTATAATTCAGGGCTTGCTTCAACGGCTGACGCCATAAATTCAATTCCGACTAACCCCATCGCTAAGGTAAACAGCACACACTTCATTAGGCCAGAGGATCATCCTCGGGTTTATAGTGTTTATGGACAAACATAGTGTAGTAATGTCACGTCTTTCTCGATATCTTACATTCGTACCCGGAACGGTCGCCACGTCATGGGGAAATTCAGCAGTAGAATAGTTCTGAGCGTTGAGATGTATTCATGTATAGCCAGAGCGGGACGTATAAATTTCTCCCGCGCCGGCTATGAATTTATTGGGCTACTAATCTAATTCAGTAATATAGGAAAGCGATGAATTCGGTGGCATTTAATTTCGCACATGTATTCACTGCGTATTTGCAAGTTCACTAAACAAAGTTTTATTAATAAGCCGTGACGAGTGCGTTTTATAGTATGTCGGTCACCTTGTTTTGTTTTCGTGTTTCGTATTCTGTTTACTGATTCAGGTATAAGCTTTTCAGTCTAATAAGTGATCTTTGTCATCCTTAGTTCATGATGTTATATTTTAATCACTTAGTATTTAATATATACTGGTGTGTATAAAGAATTACATACCGGGTGACCAGCCTAAGATGCAACGGTCCATAGCAGATTTATTATTGTTTTTTTGGAAAAATGTTTCAAATAAATGTTGCCTGGAATCATATTCTACACATTTTAAAATTAGTTTCAGTAATGGCGGACTTCCGGTTGTACCGGAAGTAGGTACTAACTTTATTATTTTAAATGGAACACCCTGTATATTATTGTACTTTTGGATTCCTTGTTAAATTTAAATAACAATACGTTAAGCATACATTGGGGCTACGTTGTACCGTTTCCGAATTACATGACGTTTTTCGAAAAAAATTACATTTGCAATGTCTTCGATGTTTGGAAATATCTCCGGAAATACGAAAGTTAGAAAGATGCGGTTTTTCAGTTTTCGCTTATCATGAAACAGCACACGTCTTTTATTTTAAAATTGTTGCGTTTAAATTACAAAATTATTAAATAGGGCTCTGTAATTTTCGAACTCTAAAATCATGGATAACTTGATTTTTTTAAATTGAATGGCATAGCAATTTTTACATAAATGAATGTAAAATTTAATTTTCTTTCGATTTTATACGAGTGTCATTGCATCTATCTCCAAAGATTTTGGAGATATTCGCGATTTTTCAGTTTTTCATGATAGATACGTATTGCGAAGCGCCGGCCACCTTCTCCTCGCATTTCACCAGGCTTGCAACTGGCAGCAGTAATACTGGCATGTTAAAAAAGTGGCCAACAGAATAGAATAAGACCACTGAAAACAAACAAAACTTGAAATTACAAAAAAAAAGAAAACAACATTGCGAATCGTTTCGAGAAAGTGATGTTTTCAGACGAAGCTACCTTCCACAAAAATGGATTTGTGAATCGTCACAATTGTCGTTATTATGACACACAAAATCCCCATCGATTTATTGCAGCACATAGTCAGTACAGAAGATCAGTGAACGTGTGGGCAGATATCATTGGACAACATATCATAGGCCTGTTCTTTCATAACCAACGCCTGATGGGTAGGATTTATATGGAATTTATTCAGAATAATTTTGGCATTGTGTGATAAAATATTCCGTTAGCTACTCGTCAGCTGATATGGTTCCAACACGATGGTGCTCCATCTCCCAATACTGTCGAATTTCGTCAGTTTTTGGATGTGTCTTTTTCAGACCGCTGGATTGGGCGTGGAGGACAGATGACAGATGGCCTCCGAGATCCCCAGATCTTACAAGCTGCGATTCCTTTTTATGGGGTTTCATTAAAAATCAAGTTTATGAGACGCCACTAACAACACCTGATGACATGCGCCATCGTTTTTTAAAAGCGTTTCAAGTCACACCAGAAATGCTCAGAAACGTTCAAAAGCGTTTGCAAAAGCGATTTCAATGTAGCGCCTATAACGGATCGCATTTTGAACATTTGTACAAATTCTCTGTATAACGACGGCACTAACATTTTAAAGTGTAACCTGTTGTGAGCAAGACGCTCGATGTGTATGTACGCCATTCATTAGACAGAGCAATGTAGTTCGAAAAATGTTCTGATTTATGGATGTACCAGTAATGTTGTGTTTTCTTTTATCTTTGCTATGTTTATTTCCAACGCGCTTCAGCAAATTCTACATTTTTTTAATTTCAAGTTTTCATTATTATTATTATCCAGTCCCAACCCTGGTGCAATGCGAGAGGAAGGTGGCCGGCGCTTCGCAATACGTATCTATCATGAAAAACTGAAAAGTCGCGAATATCTCCAAAACCTGGGAGATAGACACAATGACACTCGTATAAAATCGAAAGAAAATTAAATTTTACATCCATTTATGTAAAAATTGCTATGCCATTCAATTTAAAAAAATCAAGTTATCCATGATTTTAGAGTTCGAAAATTACAGAGCCGTATTTAATAATTTTGTAATTTAAACGCAACAATTTTGAAATAAAAGACGTGTCCTGTTTCATGATTAAGCGAAAACTGAAAACCGCATCTTTCTAACTTTCGTATTTCCGGAGATATTTCCGAACAGCGCAGGCATTGCAAATGTCATTTTTTTCGAAAAACGTCATGTAATTCGGAAACGGTACAACTTAGCCCCAATGTATGCTTAACGTATTGTTATTTAAATTTAACAAGGAATCCAAAAGTACAATAATATACAGGGTGTTGCATTTAAAATAATAAAGTTAGTACCTACTTCCGGTACAACCGGAAATCCGCCATTACTGAAACTAATTTTAAAATGTGTAGAATATGATTCGAGGCAACATTTATTTGAAACATTTTTCCAAAAAAAACAATAATAAATCTGCTATGGACCGTTGCATCTTAGGCTGGACACCCGGTATATATTAATAGAGTTTATTTTATTGCCTGAAATCTTCAAATCAAAAGTTCTTGATGCGTTTATTCGTTCCCTCGCTTCATTAGCGTTTAAGGAAGGCATATCTTTTCTTTGATAGAACCTCAAACAGATAAGTTCAATGAATTAAGATCGGGTGACCTAGCGGGCCATGATATTGGACCATCACGACCAGTCCATCTATTTGAAAAATGTTCGTCCAATTACACTCTAACATTAAGAGCATAGTAAGCAGGAGATCTATTGTAGATATTGCATATTGGATCGCACAGTCAATAGATGCTGTCTGTAACTTCTTCTAAATCACTGAGGCATTCAAGAACACCTAGACATTTGGAAGATTAATTTATATGCCTAAAAAAACCTTACCAGAAAAGTTTCTGTGATGACCATACTCACAAAATGTGTCGGCTTTTCCTTTGGCCAATGATGAAGATTATGAGCGTTAAAGATTCTGTTAAATATGAATCCACCGTTCCAAAGAATGGTCTAGTGGCTTGCATGCTAGGCTATCAGCCGCAGAATCTTCGGTTCGAAGCCGACGAACTGCACTGAGAGTGAGGTTTTCGTGGTTTCCTCCTCGGTAAATACTGAGAGACTAAAATCTTAAGTCGCTCCACGGGCTGTTGGAGAATGTGAAGACATGAATTATTATTATTATTATTATAAAGTCAGTCGGAGAAGGTTATCATTTTCATAAAGACGTTGAACTTTAGTAACGTGATATGAGCCCAGAATGTTTAAAACGGTTTTATGACTTCGGATACTTATTGCAACAGCTTGATTGTCAGAGATGCTTGTTTACTACAAGTCTAAAATCTACGCTTCTACTCGAACAGTGCGTCTTTGCCATGATCTTCCAGCATTTCGATGACTTGATATAGACGAACCTGTTTCCCGAAGGCGCTGGTCCAACCTGCGAAAGACATTTGGTTTGGCCGATATTCTCACATTGCCTCGTCAGCATGTGCATATCAATATACTTGGTAAATGAAAAATCAATGCTAAACGAACGAAAGAAAAAAAAATTAAATTGCACAAAAAGCATGCGACACTGAATAAACACTGAAATAATATATACTAACACTATAATAAAGAAGGAACTAATTACTATTTCGAACGATATGGCATAAATTTGCAAAAATGACGCAATTCAATTTAGCAGTTCGAATTAATTCGACTGCTTACAATGTTATACCGAGTACCGCATTCACTGTACTATGTATTTTCAATAAAAAAAACAAAGAAATGGTAAAAACTAGATTATCGTGTGTATAAGTAATTATTTACGGAAAACTAGTTTTCAGAGAATACTACGCCACTTCACCCGCCTGCTTCTTTTAGAAAGGAGAATTAGATAAAAATGCGTATTATCTAACTGATTATTGAAAAGACTGCTTGTGTTCGCATATAGAAAAAAAGAGATTTCTAAAGGCAATAAAATATATTTCAATAAATTTATATTGTTATGGTAGGTAACTCTAACAAGGTGTTAATCGAAGTCTTTGAAACGTATCACACCAAAAAGCATATTTTGTTAACACAACTCTCTTTGTACACGAAAAAAAAAAACCATTGGTTGCGTCAACCAAATTTTACTTTATTCAAAGTCTCGCATACTGGGTGTTGATCGCAAGGGTTACTTCGCCGCCGCAACGATCATGGCTCCTATTATATATCTGTCTAGTAAATATAGCAGATTAATAATTTATAATCGCGTTTCCTTTGCTATTTCTGCTAAATATGTTTTGTTACTGGAATAAAACAGGAGAAGCGACATCTATGAGACAATTTCTGTAATACATGTAAGTATTTAACGTATTCGCTGTATTGTAAACTGCTACAAAATAGATGTGTTACTATCGTATTTCAATTCTTCAGTTTCCACAACCCAAAACGTAATTTGATTTAATGCTTCAGATTTGTCTATCTAACCGTATATTTAGTTGAATGGAAAAAACACCTTAATTTTTCAGTAATATTAAAGGAACCATTTTTATTGTCAAGGGGAGCTTTACATATATATATCGGAAAAGTCCAAAAACGTTGAGCTTTTTTTTCAGACAAAGGAAAAGATATACGAAATACGGCTTTTTGTTAATAAATATATTAAAACTGGAACATTAAAAAAATATATTTTTTTTTATGACAAGACCACTATAACTTTCGCTATTTGTATCTAGGTAGCAGTGTGCACAGAAAACACGGTCAAACTACGTAAACTCTAGCATACGCAAAAGTGATCCGAAATTGAAAATAAAAAGAAGAGCTAGAAATATATTAAATTTGTTGGAGGTTATACCTAAATTTAACCAAATAAGTCGAAAGCAAACAATGTGGCAGGTACCTGGACTTTATTTTGATTATTTTCTATTTCTTTTTTGTGTGTATGACTGGATATAAAAATGTGGAATATTGCAATTTTTAGTGTAATATAGGTATAACCTCCAATAAAAACTGTTTACATTACGAAAACAAAAGAATTAAGTTGATATATTGAACACTTGAAGAACTAGAACTTACGCAGATTTGGAAAATCATGTTTCGAGAAAAACACGTTCAAAGTTTCGCAGCAAACATTTTTACAAATAGTTCTCCATACACTTAGTCAGCTACTCCAGCACCATATATTAATCCTTCTTCTTCATACTTCTGCATTTTCAAAATTTGTTGCTTCCCTTTAGACAACACAGCGAGTTTTGCAGCGCTGGACATATCCTGCTCTGCCCGTTGTATGCGCTGACGATCAGAATTGACGACGAAATTTTTGGCATCAAGTTCTACTGCAATTCCCAACGCATTCATTATTCGTAATACAGAAAAGTGGCCTTCATTGAATAAATTTGCGACAATGTAAGTAGCAAGTTGAATTGTTTGTGACTCGCAGTGTAAATCTTTTGGAGCTAGTTTCTACACACATAAATTGAACGAGTCGTTTCAGTTTTGACATTTTTTTCCAATGCATCTTTGCAATAAATCACTGTAGAAAAAACTTCATAAACCGGCCTAATAGCATTTTGATTTTTGCAAAAGAGGGTCATGTTTGAATGAAGCAAGCTCAACCTTGGCTTCTGTAACGCGTTACTTACACCGGCTGTCTACACCTTTTGGACAATAAATATGTCGTGGATCCCCGTCGGTTGAATATTTACAATGAAATGTAGCCCAAATAGCTGCTTCATTTTTTATGTAGAGTCTGGATGTTGTCTAAATGCCAGTCCATAGTACACTACTCTTCTACTGTTAAATTATCAATAACTTTGTCAGTTAGTTCACCAGCGCCCTTTCCTCAAAGTCCACTCATTCTTTTTTGTACATCTCCAACGCATTGTCTTTTTTCTTATGGACAGTAACATCTTTGTACGGTTAAAAATCACAAATTGCTTAAAAAGTTGTCTTGTCTCAGTCGCCTATCCGAAAGCGTACGAAAATTTCTTTTATGGCATCGCATCGACTTCGATTTTTCCTGTGCTACTCTGATGATACGTGGTGCGGTTATCTTTGCCATCATATTCCGCTGTACCTTGCTCTAGTTTCCAATTAGCGCAGTTTTGACTTGCTCATAGCAAGCAATATTTGTTACTTTCTTCCTGTACTTTCTTAAAGTAGCTCTACCAAATAACGATGAAAAACCTAGTTTTTTAATGGGCCGTGTCCAGAGACTGTACAGACGTAGTGGCTCATTTCCTACTTTAATACTTTCTTCTTCTTTTTCACGGCTTTCTTTTAAACTAATTCAAAAACGGCTTTCGACGCAATATGAAAATTATCGACAAAACCATAGTAAATAGAGCTACTGGAGAACTACTTGAACACTTTTTTAAATAAGTTGGGCATCTCAATTAAAGGTTATCTATATTTTTTTCCAACTTCACACCAAACACTAAATTAGAAAAAGTAATCGCAGAAATATACAATGCGACAAATACAGCCGCGACCATAAATGGTGAAACCTTTAGTAATTCTAGGAAATACGGTTCCTTGAAACTGTATATATTTGTTACCTTTAATGGCTTTTCTAAGAAATTTAGTGTAAGTAAGTGCATCTGCAATAAATTGATACATTTTATGGCAGTTTTCTTAAGCGTGGGGAAGTGTGTTTTAAGTAAAAGAAATATTGTTAGATTAGTTTCTTCAAATGTGCGTTTTATTTCGGATCTAATTGTTTCGTATTATTGTAATATAAATAGCTACTCTGTCGTTTATTTGTGACCCCGACTGTAGTGACGTTATAATCATTAAAGACAACTATACATATACTAACAAACAATAAGTATGGTATTTCGACCCGAGTAGCCGCGAGTCGAATATGGTATTGCATCTAATATTAGTTCCGGTTGTGTTCGGTGCACCCGCTGTTTTAATAAGCCGTAGCGGCTTAAACAATGCGAATATTGCGAAACCGCTTTAACCATGTATTTTAAATATTTGGAGCTTCTAAAAAAGCAAAAAACCAAAAATCGATTTTTCCAGTCAAATATATGTAAACCTCCCTTAGTAGAATAAGTTGAACTTTAATTAGTTAAACTAAACAGATTTAAGCTAAATTCTTTCTTTACAGAACCCGATAAATTGTTTTGGTTTAACTCAAATTTTGCTCAAAACCCAAAAAAAATTAACAAAACGCATTTTGTTACTAGATACAACATATTTAAAAGTTTTATTTGCGTGTTATCGTTTTAAATGTAGTGATGTGTTTATAAAGTCTATATATGTTTGAATGTTAAAATTGTAAATATGTTCGTTTTATATAAACCAAATTGACCTACATCGTGAAAGATGTTAATTTTATAAACAATGTTAAAAACATAAGTGTGTTAAAAACTAAGGTTTTGAAAATGATTCTCAAAATAATCGAAACGTAAACAACCAAATAAAATGTAAGACAACAACGTATATGTGTTTTTTTATTTTTTTACATAAAGATACCGTCATACCGAAAAAAATAATAAAAAAAAGATAAAGTTATAATATTTTAGTCTAATCCGGTTTACTTTTTTCAAAACAAACACATTTGAGCCGAACATTTGGTAATGATCTAGTATACTTAATTATATTGAAAAGAGTGAAGATTGATTCTCAGTAGAGGGTTTCTGTTTAGAGGAGGGAAAGTGATTGCGATTGTAAAAATTCCAAATAATGCTTAAAAATTTGGAAAACAGAGAACTTTAATCCTTTTAGAGGTATATCTCTTACCAAGTAGATACATTCCAGAACAATGTTAAACACCTTTTTATTAAGGTAAAGTCAGGTAAGTGTGTAACCGGGGCAAGTGTGTAGATTGGCTACATTTATTTTTAAAATTAAAATAAGGATGTCCTCTGTTATATTACTAATGTACTAAACTTCATACTAGTTTTACAAATAAAAATTCACATCTGCTAACGTGTAGTAACTTAGGATATCTTGTAAATTTATCATACCTTATTAAAATGGCATCACTATAGTATTTCACACTTGGCCGAACTAAAGAATAATGCTATTAATATATAAAATGCGGAACGATTACGCACTTGCCCATTTGCTGGGTAAGTGTGTAGTATTAACTGTATAATTTTTTTCTAGTAAACCGTTGATAATTATAAAAGCGTATTTATTGAAGGCTTACAACTGGGCATACATTACGTACTTCTATGTGTAAAAAATTATCAAAATGTCTTATTATGTGAGCAGTGACACATTTTCTTCACACTATGCAATTTTTACTACACACTTACCTGACTTTACCTTATATTAAACAAAAGTATCTTCACAGGTTCAAATGCAATTCTTTAATTTTTTTGTTAATTTCTTTCTTTTAGGAAGGAGTTATCTGTTTATTTACTCTGATTATATCTATAATATAATAAAATGGGAAGTTCCTGTGCGCATGATTATTTGCATTTGTTTATATAATTATTGAAGGCAATAACGTATAATGGTTTTAAAAATAGAACTGTTTGTTTTTTTGTTGTTTAGTGCAATTTTTTGCGATTAACGCTGTGCATTCTTTTACTGGTAATAAATGGAAATTGCAGTTTTCAAATATATCGCGCTTTGGCCACGCTCTGCGTGACCAGTCGGGACTAATCTCGTTCAATTTATCGTGATGATCCTACCATCATTGTTTTCATAAAACAAATTGACCAATTGTGCGCACTAAAAACACTGCTACGACTGCTTTTTCGTCCCCTACAGATCACGTATTGGCGTTTCAAAAGTAAATAAGCGCAGACCAGTCAATCCTTCCTGTTCAATCCGTACCTACTTTTTGGTCGTATAATAACGAGATCAACCTGAAAAAATGCTCGTCGTTAGTCGTTTTTCGGAGAAGAGAGGATTCCGTATAAATGACAGTCTTTGTTAAATTTAATGGTACAGCTTGTTTATGCTAAATCGTTCGTATATATGTTTTGAAAACAAATATCAGTTACTTTTATAACCGTATGAGAGATATATGTGTATGTTACTGTGCAGAGGATTACCTAAAGGATGGTTTTGATGTTTGGGAGCCATGGAAACCGGAGATTATTTTTTTGGTGTTTTACATGGGAAACTAATCTAAATATTTATCTGATTAAAATGATGTTTCATTGGAATGTTTTTATTACTTTCTTTTGTATTTACTGTTAAATAACATATAAAACCATACAATTAGGAATTAAATGAATCGTAATTTGTATAGTTTCTATTACTTGCTTTTTTTCTGTGATAGTTTCTCTATCGTAGATCATCTTCAACTATTTTCCCAACATCAATTGTTGTTCTATTTGTAAAGTTTGTGAAAACCAGCCATGTTCATACAAGCTACGTTTACGACTACGATTTTGAATTTAGACGACTTTAATCTATAAATGCATTTTGCAATTTGAGGGTCTAGTACGTTTCTGCGCCGCCGTTTGATCGCCACCGTTTCATCGCCGCCGTTTCAGCGCTAGGACATTTCAGCTCCGAGACTTCAGCGCCGGGACATTTCAGCGCCGGCCGATTCAGCGCCGCGTTATTGAATGGTTAAATTATGGATAACTTGATGATTCATTTTTATGGAGAATTTTTGTACCATATGTATTGGTTGCAAACTACATATGTAACATTTTTCGAATTTATTGTGATTGATACCATCCTTTTTTGTGCCTATAAACATAGTTTAGCTTAAGTAAAATAATGAGATCTTATGCAAGTGGAGTCTTGAGCTTCCATGAATAGAAAGTTGTTTTAAGGATGAAAAAACTTTTTCAAATTACATCTAAACGAAAAACATAAATTAAATATCTTACTCAATAATAGAAAAGTTTATTTTATCTGGGTTTCTTTTCTCGGTGTAGGACGTTTCGACGCGAGGCTGTTTTGACGTTAAATGCAATACCAGTTCAATTTGATTTAAACATATGATGCAGAGGTTTTTTCTTGAAAATCGGGGAGAGGACACATTAAACATGTCGTCATATTTTAGGAGAGGTGAGAGGGGGAGAGGAGTGACTGTTTTAAATGATAATTTTCTTTTTTGCGAAACATCGTAGGATGAATCAGCAATGTTACAAATCATATTTTTTTAATATTGGAAGGCGGAGGGAAGGCAATTTTTTTTTAAACATTCGAGATGATGCATTAAAAATGTTTCAGATCATATTTTTTTTAATATTGGAAGGGCTGAAAAGGGGAGGGAATTGTTAAATTGTTTCTTTCTTAAAAAAACATCGGGTGAGAAGATGCATTAGAAATGTTTCAAATATTTTTTTTAATATTGGAAGGAGTAGAAGGAGAGGGGATTGGTTTTTTAAAATGCAAATTGTTTTCTTTATTTAGAAACATCGGGGGAGAGGATGCATTGGAAATGTTTCAAATCATATTTTTAATATCGGAAGAAGTGGAAGAGAAGGGATATTCGTTTTTTTAATGATAGTTTTTTTGATTTGAAACATTTTTAACGCATCCTCTCTCTGATGTTTCGAAAAAAAAGAAAAAAATATTTAAAGAAACTAATACCCTTCCCTCTCCATCTTTCTAATATTAAACAAAATATGATTTGAAACACTTCTAATGCATCCTCTCTCGCGATGTTTCTAAAAAAAGGGAAAAGTCATCATTTAATAAACTAATCCCCTCCCCTTCTCACCTCTTCCAAAAAAACATTTTTAATGCAACATTTTAATTCCTCCTTCCAATGTTAAAAAAAATCATCATTTGGCACATTTCCAACATCCTCTCTTTCAATATTTCGAAAAAAGAAAAAAATATCATTTTAAAAAATCATACCTCTCCCCTGTCACCCTATCCAATGTTTAAAAAAAATATTTGAAACATTTCTAATGCACCCTCTCTCTCGATATTTCGAAAAAAGGAAAAAATCATTTAAAAAATGTCATTTCCTTTTCCCTCTTACCCCTTCAAATGTTAAAAAAAAAATTCAAACATTTTAAAAATCTGTGTATCATATGTTTAAATCAAATTCAACTGGTATTGCATGTGGCGTCTAAACGTCTCGGCGTCGAAACGGTCGCGTCGAAACGGCCGCATCGAAACGTTCCATTCCGGTTATTCCTTCAGATGTAATCTGAAAAGGTTTCTTTATTCTTAAATTCAGCGACCCCAAAAACCCTTAAAATAGTGACTCCAAATATCCCCTAAATCACAGGCTTAAAATAAAGTTTTTTTCCTATGTTTCAAATTTCGCTCCGCCATATTGAATTCCCCATTGTGTTCTTCCAAAAATTGTTAGAACCGAATTCAGCGAGGCCAAAAACCCCTTAAATACAAATATCTAGTTGCAAAATATCGTTTTTTTATACTATTCCTCCGTATTGGTCGCGCTACTTTGTTTTTGATTCCATATTCCCAAATAGTAACCCCAAATAACTCACAGACCTTAAAAAAAAGTTGGCGTTTTTTCTATTATGTTTCAAAATTTCCTCCTCCATTTTGAGTCCGTCATTTTATTTTTCCAAAAACTATTGTCAGACTCGTATTCAACGACCCCAAAAACCCTTCAATACTCCTCCCGATATTACACCTAATTGCCACACATTTTTGACAGTGATGTGTGTGTTATATTTGAGATTTTATCATTAGAAGTTTTCCAATTGTTATTAAATTTTATTTTTAATTCATAGCAACTGTAAAATATTAGCGAACCATAATACGTTAACGAATTTACCCTTTTATTAAATAGTTTGAAAATAAAGCAAAACAAAAAGATTATTGTCAAATTGTAGTACTAAAGTGGTGATAATTCTTATAATTTGTATCTAACAGTTCAATGGACAATTAGTGTTTTTGTATAACACTGGGAGGTATTTATTATTATTTATTGTAGCAAAATTTTACACCATTTTGTGTGACTTATATACAGTGTGTTCTCGGATCGACGCATGAATAGGTAAAAAAGTCTGAAAATCTTTCAGTTGAAATTTCATCTTCTGGGGTTGAACTCTGCGTAGGTAGAAAGTAATTTGTGCTATACTTTTAGTTTAAAAAAATCAAGCATGCCTTGCAATTTTACAAAGAGGTAGTTTTTCTCACTAATAAAATGCCTCTTTTTTTGTAGGAGATACGATAAAAGTTATTAAGAAATGCTGCTGAGATTGATAAATTATGTTAGTGTGCAAAATTTAAACAAGTTGGAGTATACCTTGGAACGATAAATAATTTATCAATTTCAGATATGGAGAAAGTCATACCAACACGATGCTTACAACGTCGTAATTTCGGCAATAGTGCACGATTTTAAATATTGAAGAACATGGTTAAGCATATTCATCGGCAAGTACACAATGAAATAAAATTCGAAATATTAGGTTTTAAAAGAATTGTGCGTTACGAATCACAACTATATAAATTTACAGATTGGTTGCCTACCTAAAATGCCCTCTCGATTCGCATTTAATTATTAACATATTGTACATATATGTATGTACTTGTACATGAAAAGAAAGAAATTATTACATCAATGAAATATTCATTGACACAAACAGGTGGCTTGTTTATATATGGGCAAACAAATATTTCTTTCTTTCAAGTAACTTACTTTGTCAGTACCGGATAGTCGATTCAAATGTTTACAGTATTTGTTTTAACAAAGATAAACTGGATTAAGTTAAATATTCGAGAAAATTGGATTAAAACTGCCTACACATATTTGAATCAATTAATTAACTATTGATTTCAAATTAAACGTTTGTTAACACTAAATAATTACCGATTTGGTTCTATTAGTTATATTCATTTTGCCGTACCAAGTATTTTGTAGGACTCAATTGATTGCACTGAATTCAGTTGACTAACCATTTAACCACACTGTGTCAAAACATGTTGTTTTCATTCGAACTGTATATTACTACGTTATTGATTTAATAAATCAATTTATCGTATGAACATGTAATGATTTCTTGAAACTGGATTTTAGTAATCGTTACTTTAAGCTTCTACCAGTCGCTCTCCGCATTGAGATTAATTCACAGGCACTGCGAGTCGCAGCTCTGATGATCACAGTTGTTATTAAGATATTTACTTGGTAAAGAGATAAATGTTTTATGAACGTGTTTGCCATGTATTCAAGTTGTGCTAAATATACGTTGTTACTATAGTGAAACACGAGAACTGCCATCTTTACGGCAATGTCTGTACTCATATAATATATTCAATGTATTTGCTACTATATGGGTAAAAAACTTTGCGATAATGTTAGATTAATATCCATCCATTCTTCTCATTAGATTATTCTACTCATTGCAATAAAATACTCAAAATAAAATTCATATCCATCTTTTAATAAATACGCGCATTAGCAACAAACACACATACATAAATTTACCTAGTTCGTTTTCAAACACATCACACTCTTCACATATTTTAAAATAATTTTAACGTGTTTTTAGTTTCCATTGTGCATTGTCCTTGATTTATTTTATTTAAAATTTTAATTATCAATGTTTAATACTACAACTTCGAATGACGTAGCTCTTAGTTTCCTCTCAGACGTACGTAAGTACACAAAAAAATTTAAAACCTTAATTTTATAATTATTTAATATAATTGTCTAAATTTTCATATTCAGTGTTGTCCAGATGATGCCGAAAAGCCGAAACCGGTAGACACAGAGAAATTTAAAATAAATGATTGGATAGAACATATAATTATTATTATTAATTGAAAATGTTATACTTTTTTGACTCAAAAGTATTATAATTATTTAAATGAAATCTTAATACTTTGTTGGATTTAACATTTAATAAATATTTGTTTGATTCAACTAATTTTTGCTAATAAAATATCATTGTATAGCCAAATAAGCGAATATGATGGGCCAAATAAATTATTATTTGCTCTAAATAAATACCTCTGACAAAATATATTTTGTAGCTTTAACAAATCTTTTTTTTCCGTGTACGGATTACAATTAAATCAATTAAGTTCGTGGTATTAGCGGATTATGTTTTTTTTTTAAATAAAAACAGGAAAAATATTTCTATTTTTGTATTGACATTTGACAATAAACCCATTCTCAATCAAACATTACTGTTGTGTAATTTCAAATATTTATTGATAATTTTTTTACAGTTCTCATCGTCTAAAAATTTTGATAAAACGTGCACGTTGGCGAAACCTTAATAAAAAAAATTAAAATGCTTTTTGTGTTTTCATTATAAAACATTAGCAGATTATGTTGTACTAGGAAATTAATTGAATAATTTTAATACCTCTGAATAGAATAATACAGTTTTCGAAATTCATGGAATGTAACGTGCAAAATATGTAAATTGCTGTTTTATGAATGTTGGAAATAAATACAGATGCACTGTATTAATGTATTAAAACTAGATATAGTCTAAATAAAAGGGATATTAGAAGCAAAAAAAAAACAAATAAAAGTACATTTTAACACAAATAAACTTTATAACTATAAAGTTTAAAAAACACACTATTTCTTGTTGTATGATTACATTAGGTTATATACATTACTTGGTTTATCAAGTACTCAGGGGGAGGAATTTCTTTCCAGTGAAATACCCTGTATATTATTAAATAATAGACAGTTAGGGAAGAGTAATTATTGTTTTTAAAAAATACGATTAAAAAATTAAAAAATAAATTTCTCAGATTTTCCTGGTCAAATCTTCCTTGCGTTATTTAAATGCCATTCGCATCTTTTTGGATTATAGCTCTATTATCAAAACCTGCATTTTTCTTATTTTTACGACATGAAAAAATTAAGCATGAGATTACCAGGACGAGGCCAATTCACTTAATAAAATGGAAAATAATAAGCAAGATTTCGAGCCGTGACAAGAACATCGGGCAAATGAACGCGCTATCAAAGAAGGAACCCTAATCCTTTTTAAAACATTCATTTGCCAAATGGGCTCCGTCATTTAATTAAATCGTCCGGCTTAGAGGGTGAGGAGTTATAAATGGAAAGGGAGAGTAAAATCACACACCGACTGCCATCGTTTCGGCGAAGCCAACTGAACGCGGAATCGTTGCCTGTTTGTTGTATTTTTGCTAAAAAGCCTTAACACCTTCGGGCTACGGGATTAACCCTGGTCAGAGAGAACCAGAAAGCGAACAAAGTCTGTGCGTTCGCCAACCTCAGTTCTGCACGGTTCAACGGATCTTCTTTTAGCATTTTCGCTCTTCGCGGCAATCCATTATTGCGACCGGCATAACGTGAAAAATAATTAGGTGCAGACGTCTTAATTTCCTTCTTACTCTAGCGGCGCGAAGGATTCACCGGAGAGGAAAGAGTCCTGTGACCGCGAACCGCTCAGAGGAGATTTATTTATTTGATAATTACTTTGGAGGCGTGTTTCGGCCGCAGATACAAGCTTCGAGATCATAAAAATGGGAAAAAAAGCGATTACGCAAGTCCCACGTTGCGTAATTCCCTCTGCCATTATTTTATATCTCTATATAATAAATTTGCAATTTGGATATAATGCTGAAAAAATTACGTTTCAAGTCGTTTCGTCGGACGGAGTTAAAAAAAAATATTTTATAAAAATTACGCTTGTTTCTGAAGTAACATTTGCAAATTGGAGATTTTTTGCTACCAGCTTAAATATTAAAGGGGTAAACAATTGTAACGTCAAGCAGTGCTCCAGGTTCTGGATATTTTTAAAATCTTCTGAATAAAAGTATCGATGTATGTAAAAGTCTAGGTCCCAAAAAGAAGTAGCAAAGATTTATATTTTGAGGTTACTTTATTTGGCAATAGAGAATTCCAGCAAGGAAATTAGACGAGGCTATTGTTTCACTTGCTTCACCAGCTTTGTTTAAAAGATACCTACTACATTGGAGCCATTAAAAAAGTGCAAAAAGAATATAAAAAAAATATATATGCTATAGTACGTGTGGGGTGTAAATTGGCTTCAATTTATATGCAAATTTGCGCCCTCGGAATAATTTAGAATTAATATAACTGTGTTATTAAAAGATATATGAACATTATTTGAGCAAAATGATTGATATAAATTAGTATACATTTAGGTCCATCGTTTGTTATGTCTTCGAGAATAAACTTCGATATATTAATTTTAATATCTATTTCTACAAAATAAAAGCATAAAGGAACGTTTTTTTTTAAACTTTCTGTTCACTTCAAGACCGGTGCTAGATTCATTAAGATATTATTAAGAACCTCAGCTCAATATACGTGCTGATCCAAGTTAAGTGCTCAATATTGCTGTCTCCGTTAATATTGATGCTACGATGTTGGTGAAATTGACAAACTAGCAGTATTTTCATGTGTAAGTACCTTAATAGAAAACAATAGACGTAACTGTCAAAGTAATGTATTTTTAGTAGGTCATCCTGTATATTTTTCAAAAATTTGAAAGATAATATCATTTACAATATAAAAGATTAAATACAGTAATACACTAAAATGAGTAATAAGGAACTTATGATAAGTTATTTTGTTATACCCATGGTTACACAAAGAATCTTATTTCAACATTTAATTGGAATATGGAATAGTTAATATTTACAAAACATGCAGAATAATAACGACAGCAGCCATTCCTCCCAGACTTTTGGTGTTTACATATTACATCTATTTATAATTAATATTGATCGGGATTGATTCTCTTGTAAAATAAATTCAACCGTTTTCATTTTATTGTGTATTCATCATAATATTATAAAGGTGCTAAAACTTTCCTTCTGATAATTACTTTTGAGTTCTTAAGACGCTTGTATGCTTTTAGAATAGTTCGTCCGTCTATTGCATGTATCACTTCTTCAGTTTTATTTTGCAATTCTTGTACACTATTATATCTTTGGTTATAAATTTTGTCTTTCAAAAATCATCCAAAGAAGAAGTCAGAAGTTTGAGCCAGGAGACGAGCCGACATGAATAGGACCATATACAATCCTCTGTCCCGAGATCTTTAAAAAAACAGGCACTCTACCACAGTTGTGTGCGAGTGCTCTATCCTGTTGAAAATATAAATTTTGCTAGAATGTAATCAGCATTATCCATATATTCTTTTATTGTTTCTCGAAGTAACGCCAAGGATCTGTCTCCTTTTATCTAGCCATTATAGGAAACAGGGCCAACACAAGTATTGTGGAACCGATTAATCCACGTCACACGTTAAATCCAAAAAGTACTTGTGGAGCACGCAGTTCTACAATTAATAGATTTTGTTGTGACGTGGTGGTGGTATTTTTCTATTAACTTACTAATTTTGAAAAATTACTTCGTCACTCCACAAAATACAAGGTGATCCATTTACATATTGTTCACAAAAACGCGTATACCACTGACAAAGCTGTAGTCTTCTAGGGGCATCTCCCGGCAGCATTTTTGTCCATGTACTATAGGGTAATATTTGTGTTTTTTTTAAATTCTATGAATTATCCCATAACTTAAATTTGATTCATTCGCAGCGTCTCGAATTGAGTTATTACGATGTGCTTTAAAATAAGCCAATCCAGTCGTTTCTGTTTGCTCATTCACAAAACGTTCTTCTTTACCCTTTTTTGTCCTTAAATTAATACTTCTCAATTTTGATAGGCTTTTCGATATTAGCGTATATATTCTTTGCCCTTATACAATGTTTCCGGCATAAAATGTACACCTTCAGTATGTCGCACTTTTCCAAATGAGAAAACACTATACACAATTAAAAAAAATAATAAACAATCAAGAATACTGACAAATAAATGAAGCAACAAAACTAATTCAGAAATGAAGCTCCAAAAGATCTATATTAATGATACTTCTAATACTGACAGGTCTATTACTGTTTATTTCTAGTTATCGCAAAGGCGCCTACTATTGATATAAATTAAAATATATCCATAAGTTCTTAACTATCTTATTCATTTTAGTGTACTTAAGCTTTTATATTGTAAATGATTAAATTATTTTTCAAATTTTTGAAAAATACGCACGGTGACCATTAAAAAAGTAAATTATCTAGCAAACGCGCTAGTCAATTGTTTTTCTAATGAATGTATGTTAATCAATATGAAAAATACTACTAGAAGACGGAAGCTACACTGAGTGAGACCATAAAAAAATCTTTCGGGCTCACTTCACACTCCTGAGATTTGGAATTAGCCATTATTAACTGCGGCTTTGCAGTAAGACAGAACTATAACTGCGAAGTAGGCATCTAGGGAGCACAGACAGATAGCGAAGAAAGTGGCAAATGCGAAAAAAGTGAATAAGGAAATCAATTCTTCAAACCAAGAATTTAACATGTTACTCAGGCGAAGTTTTGCATCGAGTTACATACGAACGACCTGGAGACTGATCAGAGTCACTTTTATCCCAAAACCTTACAAAACCGGATAGAGAAAGAAGAAAAAAGAATTCATTGAGTTATGTTTTTATATTTTATTGTTACTTTTTGTTCAATATCTTTAGTTACAAGCAACTGTACTTTATAGAAATATGTTTTGTGAGTTCCAGTTAGTTAAAGAGGATTGAATATTTTTATTCTTTTAAGGGTTATAATTATATATTCAGGGAACCAAAGGTATGTTCCGTCTCATAAGGCGTTTTATTATGAAGGGAATAGTGAAACTATTTTACAAATAATTCTTTTCTAGTGGCTATGATAATTGTTCTGTTGCCTCGATAAGCGTATACAATTTATTATATTTTGAATAACGATTTATAATCTCCCGAAATTAAAACTTAAAATAATTACTTTAACACTTACAGTTAGTAAATTTAGCTATTATTGGATTTAGTGCTTGAATTACTTTGATAGCGACTTTCCCATATCGTATAGATTGTGTAGTAGTAATGCAGTTTTGTTTTTATTGTTTTTAGAGGGCGACTAGTATAGTTAATTCTACTACCACCCGCCGTTAAGAAAACTACCTCCATTTATCCCTATTACATATTACATAGTATTTCAATTATAGTCTGCAGTGCCTGCGAATAAACCGTAGGACGTCCCGCCCGCGTGTATTCGACATGCATCTGGTTTCTCTCGATAATTTTGAACTGAAAGCCAGGCTGTCACATTCAGTTATTTCACGGTTAGTTCGATACTGGTTGTTGCTTGTTTCGTTCGGCGCGGGATATTATGAACATATTGTGTTTAATGAAATAAGCATGTAATTAGCGTGAAATATGCTAAAAATGTATAAGAAAATTGCAAAAAATGTAACACCAAATACTTAAGATTTTCGAGGCAACTGGTTCGTTCCTAATTTGTTAAAATTTCAATACATTTAGAAGTAGCATTATAAAGCTAATGTTGATGAAACGTCAAAAAGAGTCAAAATATCTTTTGTGTTTTTATTATGAAACATATTACTGCACTTTGGTTGCAAATATTTCTACAATTATACTTGTCCGTATATGTTCTACACTGTGTAGTAAAAATGCTTATTGTAGTAAAATTTCATACATTTTTCTCTCTGTGAATCATACTCTGCATTTTTAATATTATGAGGCTTTATTTTTTATTATTAGTAGTTTGTAGTTTACTAATGGTTCAGTTTATTTTTATTCGTCTATTTGGTGGTTCCTTTTAACTTCAATACCAGCGAAGTAAAATATCTGCACATGATTTCAATAACTACTTACTAATACAGTTGAAAATCAGTTAGTAAAAACTGTCATAAATATTTTAGCTAGTACATTGAGAAAAAAATTTAATAATCATAAATAAAAATACAATTATCGTAAGTAAAAAGTTCAGCTGGATAGGGGAGAAATGCACAGATTACTTAGCAATAGTAAAAAAGAGATCCTAAACACTCATACTAACAACAAGCAATCTAAGTTACTTACGAACTGCTTCATACCCGTAACTTATGAAGTTACTTATGATAATTAAACTGAAGTAGTAAACCAAAAGAATATATGCAGTTGCGGTAAGTAAAAGATTTGCTCCTGTCAAGTAGATGTATTGCTAAAAGTGAACTAAACACAGTGACTACCTGATATGAATGAAAGATATTGGTTTCACTTTAACAACAGTTTTTTTTAAACAATTTACAACGTAATGACTCATAAACTATATTCCTTAATAAAGAAGAAAAATGAACAAAGCAATAATAAAAGATAAGGTAAATGGGGCCCCCTGGAAACGTTATTTAGTTATTGAAATTATTGATGCACTTGGACTGTCGGATCACTAGCGACGGCATCCACACTTTAACTTCACCAGCGGGCGCAGATATCATCACAATGATGGGGAATTCAAATATCCCACCACGTGGTTTAAAACTGCAATCTTGAAACATCCGATTGCTTAAAGGCTCGGTACTTCTTCTTTCGCTGGGATTCTTTATACGGATGCGGCCTTGAGTTAACCCACCCGTTATTTTTAATATATTTGCGTTCCAACTAGCCTACAATGGCCGTACTCCTTGGCCACTCTTTTTCGACGACCTTTTCACACGTCCGTAACTCTTACTTGACGCCTACTTGAGAAAATACAGAAACGATTTTTAAAATACTTATCATTCAGAGTTTTGGGAACCTATCCAGAACGTGGCACAGACTACGGTGCGCTGCTGGTACTGCATGATTTTCAATCACTGTCTGATCGACGAGATAGATACAGTGCTAAATTTCTACATAATGTACTTACGAATGTTGTAGACTCAGTATAATTGCTTGCCTGTATTAATTTCCATGTTCCAACACAAAATACGCGATTGTGTGATGTGTTTAGAGCTTCAAGGGCTAGAACTAATGTGTTAGTTAACCCCCCAATGTTCCACACGGTGAATAATTCCAACAAACTTTACTGTGGTAGTAATCTAAATTAAGTTTACCTTTTAATTTTTCTGGATGCTATTAACTTTCATATACATACTTGATTTTCCATTTCTGTATTATTTTATTTTAAAATATAGATGTAAGTTTAAAGTTGAAGTGGTTAAAAGTAATTATATCACGCACTTATCTTGGCTATTCTGGGATTTTTAGGTTATGTTTGTATTTGCTTATCTGCAGCCTAGTTGATGTTATGTTTGTTTTAGTTCTTCCAGTAGTAGAAGCTAAAGTAGACTAAAAGTAGATTAGTTTTAGTATGCAACTCGTGTTACGTTAGTGTATTTCAATTTATTGTTGCATTACTTTATTAACAATTTATTGTTTCACTGTACTACATCTAATTTATTATATTGTCCTTGTAAATGGTGTTCACCGTTGGCCAGCAATTTTGAGATGCCATTTTGTAAACGTAACACAACCTAGTCACAGTACTTGGGACTGCGATTATATAACCACATTCCTTTAACATTAATGGAATTACCTACGTCAACAGTTACTCAAAAGGATGAAGCATTACACAAAAGAATAATGAAACTGTTAACACCTTAAAATATCTAAATTTACAGTAAATTTAGATGATTTAAGGTGTTAACAATATCATTATTGTTTTATTTCTATTTTTATTTGTAATGTTTTTTTTAAATTGTACTAAATTTTTAACCATAAGTGACATAGCTTTAAAATTGTGCTGACGTATTACGCCTGATGATGGCCTAGAGCTGAAACCGGTTGCAATAATAATAAAATTAGAGGGTTGGATAGAACTCATTTCCTGTTTTCTTTTCCTAATACTTAACATTAAATAGTATTTGTTAATGTAGTTTGTTAACTTTATGGTTTATTACACGTGTAAATATCTTTTCCTTGATGTGATGTATTTTTACGTTCAATAAAGAAATATATGCCTCCTGTTCTATTCAGTGGACCTTTTGTCTCTAGTCTTCTTTTATTTGGTAACGTTTGTCATGTATTCACTGCAACAATTTGTTGTTAATGAGTCAATCAAGAATTGGTTATCAGCGCTGTTCACGTCGTCAAAACCTTGCTATCTTTGCCTTTCTCTGTGAGCTTAGTTGATGTTTTTCTCCAATTTTTTTTTTGTTCTATTCTTTTAAACTAACTTTGTCTGTGTAGCCTGTGAGTTTTTTAAATATATTTATTTAATCGCTATTTTTTTATTAATTTCTAAAGTTCAGAATTCTTTCTTCTTTATCAACATTTTTGTTTTTCTCCGAATTAGATAGATATTTTAAAATATCACAGGTTACAAATCACTATCACTTCTATCGTTATTCTGACATATGAAAAAAGAACGGTGTTGATATCACCAACAGTTTTTAAGGAAAAAGGTTCGAAATGTGAAAAAGGGACATTTTTCTTGAGAGCTGATGTTGTGGAAGGGTTAATATTTTGCCAATTTTTTACGCTTGCTTTTAGATCACAAACTGATTAACAAGAATAGTACAGTAAGTGTGAAATATGTATTTTTTGTAGATACATCCTACTGTTACGAGTTCACTTTTTCTCCTCTTTGTAAGTTTGTATTTGTATTAGTCGACGTTATTACTTTAAGTTACAATGGCTAATGCAAAATAGTAAATGTTTCCCAAATCTCAACAATTTAGTTGAGAGTCTAGCGGGAGCTAACGTGTCAAGAGTTCGACATATTCCCGCTTCGTCATCGAAGCCTTGCTTAGATTGCACTGACGAAGCGTCGTCTGTCGGGTTCAGTCCTTTTTTAGCGTAATTTGTTTTTGAAACGCAGGTAGTCCATTATTTACATAGAATCGAGTTAGTACGAATAATATTTCTAAAAACAAATTATTCCAATAATTCTTTTTCTAACTTTTTATAGATTAGGTGTTCAGTTTATACAAATAAGTGCGGATTAACATCTGCACTTTATATCTGCTTACAAAACGCAGTAATTTTGTTAGACGATGTATATGTGAGTATTATATATAGAAGCCTAAGAAATATAAATGTAGGTTTTAATTTACAAATAAGTAATAATACTTTGCTTTATAAATTTCCGCATTTGTTTTATAACGTTCATAAACCAGAGATAAAATACACATGTATATGAGATAAAACAATAACAGCTGCATATTGTCTGCCAACATCATTATCAGATAGTATGGTTAACAGTTGTGTCCAGCGCGGCGGATGAGGTTTCAATACAGACCTCGGGAAATCGCACATGTTATACGTCAGCGAGATCTCAATGAGGCTTCAATGACGATACATTTCGCGTATCGATGCCCCAATAAGCTAGCTTCCTTAAACCCTAGTTGAGATACTTCAGGTGCTTAAATTTTTTGAAACCGATGCTATTAGAAGGAAAAATTAAATAATTTTTTAAAATAGAAAAACCGCATGGTTGTTTCTGTTCCATATTTACTATTAACTAAACAGGAAACTATTAGTATACTATCCTTGTTGTTATTATTGTGCTATATTCGCTGATTCTGAAATTAGAAAAGACCGTTTAATGTTGTGGAAAATAAAATCATAAAGCGGTTGAATATCTGCTTGAAAATACACTCATATGTCTACTATGTGAATCTTTATACACGCGCGATCTTTTGTGACGAATCGTAGGAAAAACACGGGTATATAGATATAGTATAAGGTTGCGCTTACGTATTATGCAGGGTAGAGAAAATCGTCTCCAGCCGGTAGTCTACAATGACGATAATATTTTCAGTGTCGGATGTCAAAAGAATATTTAAGTCCGGACACAATATACAACATACTTTTCTACTTTATGTTGAACCGTTGAAAATTCTTAAAATAAGGAAAAGATCTTTAGATCCTTACTTCATGGTGCACATTTTATTCCTACGGTCTCGTGTGTGCTTGTTTGGTATTCTATGAATTTACATTTTGATACAGATTCTTTTTCAGATCAAAATACATACTTCTTTTTTTATATGGAGCTTTACATGGTTTGTATTATTTTTTTTTTTTTCTGTATCGCCAAGTAGATTGTCTTGTAGCAGGTGGATGCTGGAACCAAGTTTTAATGGCTCAAAGTATCGTATCAAATATTCTTTAATTTTTAAAAGATTTAGATAATTTAGAAGAATTTTGGAAGAATTTTTATCTATATATATTCGTACATATAAATACGCAAATAAGAGTAAAGAGTTTTAAACATCGTGTGCATGGAAATTGTGTGAGTTACTACTTCATGAAAACAATACATGTGTCTAAAAAAATAATAACATATAGTGATCGGCAGAAAGCAGGCATTTTGTCTTAGCATTTAGTAAATCTTTTTCTTATAAATTACCTTTGCCTGTCTTGAAACTAAAATAACACTCATCGAATTTGCCGAAAATTTAATTATATACGAGGGAAGTTAGTTGGTTTTTGAGTTTAGAAGATTTTTTTATTAATAAATGTTATTTCAAATTAAACACTATATCTAAATACAAAGTTTCGCTTAATTTTAGCAAAAAATGAGATTTAATTGTTTTTTTTTTTCGGAATTACCCTCTATACGAAATTCCGAAAAAAAAAACAGGATTGATTTCTCGCGATACATTGTCCAATTACATTTCCTAAGTGGTGTGCCAAACTTTAGTGTGCAAATACGTTCGCGGGCCGCGTTTAAAAGTAGTGCATTTTAAAGTAGTGTTTTAAAGTAGTGTTCATAATTTTTAGCGATAGATATCAGACATGAAATAATACGACAATGTTATTATAATGCAATTTATTAAAATAAGAAATGAATGAAATGAAAAAAATAGGTACAACATTATAATTAAATCCTGTAATTTGGAATTATTACAAACTACGAAAGTTAAATAGCAACAACGAAATCAATGAGACCCTTGAGCTTGAATTTGGCAAACTAGTCCATCGATGTTTATGTATTTTTTGTAGAAATCGCACAACTCCACATCTTCAAATTTAGATTTTAGGAGTGAGTTTTCATGAAGCTCGATCAACTCCATTTGCAAGTGTATTGGAGCATTTTGTACATTACTTTTTGTTGGAGTAGCTAATAAATTGGAACTGCCTTCCCTGTTTTTAAAATCGCTAAATCTGTTCGAAAATTGCTCCGACAGTAACTTGAGTTGTTCAGCATATTGAGCATAAGCAGTGTTTTCATACGCAGAGAACGTGGTGAAATGGTAACTGTTACCAGACAGCAACTATGCCTCCCACAAGCGGATTTGGTTTTGAAACGCTTTCAAACGGCCGTACAAATCATTTGCTAACTGTCCTTGTTTTTGAAGTTTCAAATTTAAATCATTCAAATGGCCTGTAAGGTCGACCAGAAATGCTAAGTCACATATCCATTTTGAGTCACTCAATTCAGATAGTGGTTTATCATTTATTTGCATAAAATCTGCTATCTCATTTCTAAGCTCGTAAAACCGTTTCAACATTTTTCCTTTGCTTAACCATCTGACTTCACAATAATATGTTACGTCGTCATATTCGGCTGATATTTCATCCGAAACCTTGAACTGACGATGGTTAAGCCCTCGGGATCGAATAAAATTGATGGTTTTTATGGTTTATATGGACTTAGAACACAAGTTCTGTTGGTGGATAATGCAATGAAGGACTATTAAATCATCTTTTTGCACACTTAATTCAGTTGCTTTTTCATACAAAATTCCGATGAAACCTTTACGTAAGCCGACCATAGAAGCTGCACCATCTGTGCATACACCAACTAATTTTGACCATGGCAAACCAAAACTTGTGAATACCTTTTCAACTTCATTAAAAATGTCTTCTCCTGTAGTGGTTCCTTTTAGCGGTTGTAAAGCAAGCAATTCCTCAGTAACAGTAGACCTCGAATAAATATAGCCAGTTGAGCTGTGTCATACAAATCGGTGCTCTCGTCTAATGCTATGGAAAATGATTCAAAACCAGCCATACGGTCAGTCAAAGTTGTTTTTATATCATTAGCCATCATTTCTATACGTCGGGCAACAGTTCGTCTTGACAAACTAATTTTTTCAAATTCATTTTTCTTTTCAGGACACAAAACAATGCAAACGTCTAACATACACTCCTTGATAAATTCTCCTTGGGCAAATGGTTTTAATGACTTTGCCAATTTTGAACTAACTATAAAACTAGCTTTCACAACATTATGAAGTTGTGTTCTTTGTTTAGGAAACTGCTGTTTTTCCAAATTTGCGGCAAGCTTCTGGATTTTGTCTTTTGTTATTTGTCCTGTCAGTGAATGCAGCATAGGATGCTTAGTTGAGTAATGCCTCTTTATATTGAATTATTTCATCACTGAAATGGATTCATTACACAGCAAACAAATAGGCTTACCATTGTGCAAGATAAAAAAGAATTCTTCAGTCCACTTTTCTTGAAACTGGCGACCCTCTGCATCTACTTTTTGTTTCTTTCCACCAGACATCATTTTGGTTTACTTTTCGTTCGATAAACTTAATAACAAAATATAATTAGTAAGCACTCAAGAAGCACACAAAGTCACAAAGCAAATTGACGGCACTAGCAGTTCGCTAGGATATCGCTTGTCGAAGTTATCACCTCGGTTAGCTCAAATAGAACTGAACTAAGTTCGGGCCATCCACCTGCTTTATATAGGCAAATGAGGAATGGTCTAGAATCGTCTAGTGTAGAACATTTGAGAAGCTATAATCTTTTGTTGCGCCGCCTCATTCTTTGATGATCGCCGCCACTCGGCTTGCTCGCTCACTTGATTCCCCAGGAGCAAGCGACAAACCCCATATCACTCGATCTTCTTCATTTGGAGTGAGTATGAGTAAGTAGTGTAATATTTTTTAATTGGGTTTTTCCAAATGTCTTGCGGGCCGAATCCGGCCCGCGGGCCGGTTGTTGCTCACATATGGTCTAAACGTTGATTTTTATGTAGCCCAGAAAAAAAGTAAATCATTGGGCCTGGCGATTTTGGAGGCCAGAAATATTTTGAATCACTTCGAAGAGGAAAAGAAAGAACATTTGGTAGTTTTGGGCAAAAACATTGGAAATGTGATCTATGTTGTAATTATTTTGTTTTATGTGAAAACAAAACAAGTTGTACAGCAAAAATAATTACCATTTTGAAGTTTTCCTTTTCAATTGCTATATTTTTTTTTATACTAACTAATTTGACATAGTATGCATGATTTTCTCTCACAAATAATAAATAAATAGAATAGGATATGACTGCTATATGATCTCAACCAATTTTGTATCTAGGGTAATTCCGAAAAAGCGATTAAATTTCATTTTTTTTTGCTAAAATTAAGCGAAATTTCATGGGTAGAGCGTTGAATTTGAAACAACATTTAGTATTAAAAAAATCCTCTATACTCAAAACCGGAGACACTTTACTCTTATTGTAGTTTTATATTTTTGACTTTAAATTTTCGGCAGATTTAATGAGTGCTATTTTCGTTTCAAGACATGCAGAGTTAATTTGTGAGAAAAAGGATTTACTAAATTCAAAAACAAAAATATTTCTCATATACTGCGCACTTTCTGACAGTCACTGTATATTTATTTTCATCAAACATATAGTGTAGAAAATGTCAAATAAATACCCTAGCAAACGACAGTATTTAAATAAATTTAAAAGTATTTATAAATACTGTCGTTTGCCAGGAGGTTTGGCTTGGATACAAAATTATTGGTCCGATATTCATGAAGAAAATTTACAGTTGGAATATATTTAAATCTGTTAGAAATTGTGATAATCGTCTTATAGCTGAATCTTTAGAAAACCAAACCGATCAAAATGGAAATTTGTTGCTAGATGAAGAAAGCCTTTTCCTTCAACAAGTTTCCTGACAAATGGATCCGGAGAAGGGGCGTTATAGAATGGCCAGTGAGACCACCAGACTTAACGCCCCTTGGCTTTTTTTATGGGCGCATCTAAAGACAGTAGTGCATAAAGCTCAACCTCAAAGTATTCTTGATGTTAAGCGTAGAATAATGGAGGAGTGTGAGCAGATTAATTCAAAGAGACGTTTCAATAAGTACGGGAGGAGGCTTAACCATTGTCTTACCAATGATGGGGAGCGTCTTGAACACCTGTTGAATTGAGTAGAACTTCATTCTGACGCTAATAAAATAATTTTCACTAAAATGTCAACTTCTAATTTTTAAACTTTAAAGCGGCATAACTTGGAAAAATGATTTTGAAAAATAAAGCGCTAAAAGACGCATCACTATTAGGCTCCTTCCTATTTGAACTTTTCGATATGATTTTCACCCCCGATTAGGGGTTGAAAGTATGGGGTCGCAGATATGTGTAAAACTTGTCCCACGTAAATCAAAATTGACCTATTTTTTTGTTAAATTTAATTCAAGGTATTTTAAAGGTTACTCCGGCTGGCTATAGCTTTGAAATGATAGCCCGGTATAATAATAGGTAATTTGTGTGCGAAAAGTGTTTTGCCGTTTTGCAACACCCTTAGAATTTTTTCTGTAATTTTCCGCAACAAAAGCCTTAATTTCACGCACATTAGCCTAGACGACTAATTATGATTTACACCCATATAACCTTTCCATCGGAGGCGATAAACTCTGAGAAAGGACTAACTTGACAAGCTAGGAAGGAGATTAAACCGACTCCGGTGATAATTCCAACCGAACTGTTTTGTTTCAATTAGCGACGGCAACGAGTCCTCCTCTACGTGCGGTAAAATCAACAAATATACGTATTGAAGCGAGATGGGATGGCAGCGGTGTGGAGAACGAACGACGCCGACGGAGAAGATCGACTGGCCCATTTGGCCCTTGGTAGCGGGTTCGAATTAAAACGAGGGCAGGTCGTATTGGCCTTTTGTGGTCGTCACGTTTAAATACACGTGATTTATTTATTCACGTGCGATCCGCGCTATGACTTAATTCGGTGTTTCATTACGTCATAATTTGCTCTGGTTAGTACGACCCGCTATATCGTTGTGCGTTTTAGATATATGTATGCGCTGTTTGGCGACATACTCAATTTGGAATTCAATTGCGGTTAATTAAGTTCAGTGCACAAAACGTTTGTAAATCATGCATAACCAGAATTGAGGTTGACTATAAATTGATGCATCAATACTTTGTGCCGCCCAATATTTGTAACAAAGATGTTTTTCCGTAATCTTCGTCAGGGTGTTTAGGCGTTGGAATTAACATTTCATGAATGTTTTGCTAAATCGAGTAGTGTTTACCATTCAGTGATGGTATTTGAGTGTTGGACTAGATTAATTGATCCATATACACAATAGTATATTAACACAAAACAGTCTCAGTAGAAGCGTAATTCTCCTATTCTGATTGAGACAATGTTAAGCGATATCTAGGGTTTAAGATTTTGAATGCAAACATCCCTCTTCCATACAGAGAACAAATATTTTTGTATGCAGATCATTTTTAGGAAACATATTATAAACGTATTTATTAGTGCAGTAGGTATTCGATCAAATTGTGATTTGGACATTTTTGCATACGATCTGCGTTTCAATATTCTAGCTTGTATAACTAAACTAATAAACATTTAATTGCGTAAAAACGTCAAATCAAATAAAAGATAAAATTAAGAATGATGGAAGTTGAAGTAATTATAAATTCTGCTAATATATGTAAAAAACAATATTTAATTTAAAAAAGAAATATCCTGAACTTAATGTAACCTACAAAAATACTTTATATATCATAAATAATTGCTTAAAAAAATTAAAAAAGCGTACTATTCTGAAAAAATTAGCACCCCTATAAACGCGAATCGATCAGCTTGGCAAATTATTAACGTGTTGGGTGGAAGGGGCAGTTCAATAGTTTCAAATATTGTCATTGCTGCCGATAACGAAGAAGTACTGGGGTCATAAATATGACCACAACAATGAAAAATTAATGAAAACTATAATAACTCGAAAAGTAAAAGAGATGGGCATAGAGTGTGCTTAAGATAAATCAAAGCGCTCGTTAATACGAACTGAATGATGTAAACATATACAGCGCGTTCTATTAAAAAAAAAGATACTGCTGATGTGCTTAACTAGCGACTCTTGCACTCGATTATATCAAATGAATTATCGATCATTCATTAGCTTACCGAGAACTCGAAACTCGGTAAAGCGAAGATTTTGAAAACTAACAGACCCCCTCTATGAATCTCTAAAATACCTATGTACATAGTATGTCCTTGAGCGAGTCATCATCATTAAGGAGCGTTGTAGATGAACTTTTTGCGCGATAAATAATCTGAAAGGTTTTGTGAAACATGTGGCCGAAAAGGTATAAAGCCGATCTACCAGCAAGAAATTATTTACAATTCTATTCATTGCTCGTTCAAGGTTTAAGTATTACATATGTATATAGACGCATATTTAGAAATCTTTGCCTTGCCGATTTCCGAATACTATGCAAGCTAACGAATGATCGATCGTTCATTTGATATAACCGAGTGCAAAAATCGCTCATTAAGCACATCACTAATATATACTCATTTGAAGTTGATTGAGTTTGCACTTTAGTAACGAACATCCAGTATATTAAAATACTGCTATAAATCCACCTGCAGGTATAAGTAGGTCCATAATAAGATATTTCAAGATTTGATTCACTTATTCTGGTAATTAAATTACAATCGCTTTTCTCAAACAGTGCAAGCGACATAATTTTTAGAAAAACGAAGATATCTTAATTAATAAATTAATGAGTTTAGCACTAAAGTATATCTTGTTTTTTTTTTTTTTACTTATTGGTGCTTTTAAAAACGCAATAATATTGGGGGTGTTGAAGGCTGTACCGAGGTTACGAAACACCCTGTACAAATCCAGATAATTTTACGTTACAGAAAAATTATAATCCTACAGGACTTCATAAAAACTTCTGTCACTGTTTACGAATTATAGAGGAATTCCCTGCTGAACAGCATGTATATGAATACATTTTTAAATTACCTTGATGTGGGGTTAAGGCTCTGTTAACCAATAAAGGAAACTCAAGTTTTCATTTTTTATATTTAGTTTTTAATCAAAAACATATTCACGGGAGAGGAGCTACAAATAATGAACAACGAATAAACGAAATTCAAGAATTACAATTAGTATGAGTATAAAATTACTTACAATGTGGATTCATTACGATAGCAAGATACGGATCAGAGTTGTTTAAAAATTTTCAAGTGAAAATAAAGTAAATTAGTTTAAATTTATTTAAATGCCTGTAAATGTTGGATGTTATAAATAGAATGAAATAAAAATTTGAAGATGCTTGTAAACACATAGTGTTGTTTTCGCCGGTTAATTTCGATAAAATTTATAGCAACTACAGAATCAGCACGCTCTAATCATTATTGTACTTTCTGTAAAAAAAAGACAATATTCTTTTCCATGTTTAGAATGAGAAAAAATATAAAATGTGAAAAATCACATATTTATTATACGTAATACGGATTTGAGAGTTATAACAAACCTAAGCATGCGCTCGCAAAAGCACGATAAGAAACGGCTTTTATTGATTAACAATCTGTAGCGTAATTACTTTTCCGCAAAAAATATTCCCATTTCTTTTGTTTTGTATAACATTAGTTGAAAGAGGCGGATGTCGGTCACCGATGACACATGACAATAATGCCATGCGGCACACACATAAAGAAAGAGAAAAGGACGACACCGAATGAACTAATGTGATTTTGTGAAAGCCGCCTTCCAGTATAAAGCGGCTTACAAATCCCGAAAATATCCACCCGAAATGGTGGAAGCGGAGGTGATGCGGAAGAGCGGCAGGGAAGATCGGTTTTCTTTATGTTAGGAATTCTTTTGCGAAGATCCTGCCTTTGATAACGATTTTTTTTAAGATGGACAAGTATATGTTTATGAATGTTCTTGGTCTCGCAGGTCCTTTTGATAACTTTACGGGTTACGTGCGGATCTACGGATTTCTGTATTCGCCATACGTAAATCTTTCGTATATTTATTGCATTTTTCTCTTGTTTACCTGCATAACTTTCTTATTAAAATATATATTATTTCTCGAAAAATATATTATTTTTCGGTAAATACATAAATTCAGTCTTATTTAATAATAATAAATTTATTTTATGTATTAATTTTTCTATTTTTTTTTTTTGCTAGTTATCTTTTTCGATAGTAGTGCCTTGTTGGATGACAATAATTACAATTACCATAAGACTTCGAATTAAAATTTTAAAACATAACTATTTTATGAACAATACTATCTTCCAAATAGTTGCCAACACATGTTTGGCGTTAGCAAATTTAACTGAGTCCTACTTTTAAACGGTGGCGGCTCGTGAGAACTTTACGTGGGGGCTCTTAGTTTCTAGCATATAAATAATAACTGTTATAAACAAAAGAATAAATGATCATTCAAATACAGGACTCACTTACGTTGCTTGATATTTAAATCTAAGAGTATATATTCGTCAATTTTAATATTGGAGGACGTAGATTCATAAAAGAAAACTCCGAAACAATACAGTACAAGCAGAATATATCTAACTATTACCAAGAGATGTCTGTTGTTTTATTCCTCTGAATTGCCAAAAATTCACAGTCGTTAATCTACTCTTACGACCATGCCATGCATTGAACAATGAAGAACTTACAATTAGTCAAGTTGCAAACCTTCAGTTCTACCTCCAAACACAAGAAGCGCTACAATCGGAAAGTTAGTATTTTTGTTTTTTAAAAGTTTATGTAGTGTATTAAGTTGACAGTTCCTACAACAGCTGTACTCATTGTCTTTATCTATTAGGCCAACCAAAATGGCTGCGCTGCAACGTGCGAACTCGGTTAGACCGCATTCATTTCCTAGAATTTACTGAAATAAGTCGGCAACGCTAAAAAGAACTTTGATTTTTGTTGTAATGGAATATAACTTTCATGTTATTAAATTTACATCGACGGATCGACGTGAATATTCGAGATAGAAGTGGATAATTTATTGCTAAACAAGAACGTGTTTACTTGGAAGGAGACGGCGATGATTTTTGTTTTTAATGTTGAATATCTCTATAATGTGTAGATAATTCTGTAGGATATTGTTGCACTTAGTAATTAATATTCGTAGGGATTTTATATACACATTTTCAGTATGTTTTAGCATTAAAAATAAAAATTTTTGTGACTGTCTTTTTTTAAGTTTTAGGCGTACTTTTTAGTTCATCGATAGGTATATTGATTACAGCGTTTTTCTGTTTATATATTAATTAGATATTTTGATTTAGATTTTTGTTTGGCAATAAATTATCTCCTATGAATAATAAATAATTTAAAGAATAATAATTATATTTTCAAATTAACGTGGTAAAATAACGCTGCTGGTGACTGGATACGAAACTATTTTCCAAGTGCATATCTATTCTTACTGATCTATGCTTATGACCTACATACTCTCGGGAATGACATTTTGCAGTTTTAGACGCGCATTTAAAAACTGATGCACTGCTTAAATGTTCTTTCAAAACTGCATCCAGTTCTACAGGAAAGCCGATTAATTTACGAAAAAATCATTTCATATCATTTAAAAAACATATAAATTTAGATCCGCAAAACCTACTATTGGGGGAAATAAATGATTCGATTCGAGTTAAGAATTTTTAAAAAAAGCTTTTATAAACGCAAATTACAAAAACAAACAAACTATTCTGTGTCTACAATACGACTGCCTAAACTATATGTAAAATAAAACATGTTGGTATTCTTCTTATCAGCTGTACGTGATGATTCGCATTGTTCCCATGGTCATCTCTCAGGACGGCCACAGTACGGCTCATGTTACTGTTGGTAAATTGCCTCCCTACAGGTAGTAGGAGAAAGGGTCAAACTTAATTGGTCTCATAAACAGGTAAATTGTATCTTTGTAATCGTAAGCTCAACCATTATTGTTTTTTTATTTATCGACTGGGACCCAATTTACACATGTATATCAGGTAACTAAAAACTGTGGCAATTTAACGATTATTAATAGTTGCTCTTTATCTCGGGGGGCAATTTACCTGTACCCCTTTTTATAAATACGAAATGAAAATCTTGTAGAAGCTCTACGAAAAAATGGACGTATTATTCACTAAATTGAAATTTCTAACTTATTGATATTTCATCATGTTCTAACCAAGGAAGAGAGCCTATAACATCAATTTTATTATTCTATTAATAAATCTTGATACATGGAGGTTCTTGAAACGCAATATGTTTACTTACTACCATCGTGTTTGTCCACAGACAAGTATAAGGAAGATTAGTGGCCATTAAGTGATGAAGTGTTTACAAAGGAAGGAATATAATAGGGAAAAATGTGATGCAGTTATTATATTACATAGAAAAATGATATTTGCCAATAACAATCTGTTATCAGAAATGAAACATCATTATATTAACGTACTTCACCTCAACAAATAGTAATGTAGTATTATTTAAACATTTGCTGCGTGTAATTTGTACTATAATTATTCTTTATTAATAATTGCAAACTAAGCTTTGCAAATGTATTCAGATTTTCTTGAGTTACAAGTAACACATTATACTGGAATAACGTTATAATTCTAGTAACAAATGTATTCATCCATTCTGTAATAAAAAACAAATGACTTAATAAAACCATAAAAAACAAGTATGATGAAGATATGTAATATTTAAAAACAATACTAAAAAATACTGTTGGAATTTATTATTAGTATTAAAATGCTATTATAATTATTATAATTGCAATTTAAAATGTCTTCAACATTTAATGTTTAATTTCTCAACATCTGGAACCACGGCAAAATAACTTTAAATATATTTTTTGCCAAGATACTGGCGCGGCGCCGGGTCGAGAATTAAAGGTTATCGCCAAGGCGAACCAAAACATATTTTTTAATAGGAGAGCGGCAAACAAAATATAAATTTAATATTGATATTTTCTACATGCTTTTTTAAAAGCCGTCACATAGTAACTATAGCTAGTTACTATAAACCACAAAAAATCGTTATCACACAAGTGTGCATCAAAGAAAAATAAACATCTCCTGGTATTCGACGACCGACAGAGCTCGAATTTACGGAAAACCTCCATTGGCGTAACTACTATACTTAACAATATTATTTAGAATATACATATGTAGGTAAATTTATTCAATATTACATATATGTATATGTATGTAGGTGTTCGCTGTTAATCTTGTGAGTTTTGAAATGTATGACCAACATTGACGACTAATACCATTTCTAAATTATCTGTGGTAAAACTACATCTATTAGGTTGTAGTGTAGAATATTTTTAAAGAGAGAAACAAATCTTTACATATCACAGCTGTTTAGTGGAGCATGATACCTAAATTTCCGGCACCGAAAGTGACGGTAGAGTACCGTGAAAAATCGCGAGGCAAGAATTCAAAATAAGAACAGAAAAGGTGATGCACTTCCGCTTTACAAACCTTCGAATAAGTGGGATGATATTCGGCAATCATGCAGGGTGCCAGCCGGCTCGTCGGCGAGGGAGTGGGTTGATAGAAACACAAACCCAAGATGGATAAAAAAATTTCGGCGCCACCTGCTTAGGTTACTTACCTGTCATGCCCCCAAGATAAGTAGGAATCCAATGTGATAAATACAAAATCGGGGGGTAAAGCGGTTTGCAAATAAACGCATACACAAAAAAATAAAAGGATAGATTTACTGATATAACTGTTTTATCAGTTATATCAGTACTTAACTTTTAATAATAAAATTTGACATAAAATTCAGAAAAATAAACGTGATACTCTGTATCAATAAACGTTAATAACTACTATAAAATATAAATATAAAAATAAAATATTGTAAAAATAACAGATAATCCTACGGTAGGATTCGAACACCGAACGCAATACAGCCAATGAATATTTCCAGTAAACTTCCAATTAAATCCACAAATGTGTGAAAATATCCAAAATTCCCAAAGATAGGAAGTATTACTCGTGAGAACGCCTCTATTCACCCACCAACAAGAAGCAGGAAGCGGAAACAAGAATACGTCACGCAACCACTCAGAAGACAGATAAATAAAACAAGAATAAAGACATGGAGGTGCCCTCTAACGTCGAAAAGGTGTAAACACAGAATAAACAGATCTAAATGGAACACGATCAATGAAACAAATCTAATCGATGCGTGGGAATCGATAAAACCGACATGTCCAAAACAAACAGTCCTAGCGTACCTAGAAAACGTCAACATTGGTCAAAACACAGGAATTTCAGAAGTTAAACAAAAATTTAAGACCGTTTTAAGCATAAGAAACTATCTGTAAGTAAATGATAACTAAAAGATATTACAAATTCTAGCTAGTCCGTTCTAACAGGGGAAAGAAAACACAATTTGAAAGTCAAAAATTAAACGATACTGTTTACGTTGTGAAATTATAAGACGTAGGAGCATCTCTGAAGGTAGAGGACGGAAATAGAAGAAAATAGGGTTACAAAAGCTTGTCGAAAAGACTAGCGGAGAACTAATTCGAGGCAAGCGAAGCAAAAAACCGTAACAATGATCAGTTTTTTTTTAAACATTTCCTCTATACTTTGCAATCCATGCAATCACCTTTAAACAATTGGAATGTAGAACAAGAAGCCATTTTGAAACATACAAGATTATCAACAACTACAAATGAACTAAAGTAAAGAATTAAAAAGCCATTCAACGTAAAGGAAACTATGGAGATAAATAATAATAATAATAATAAGAAAATACCTAATTTAATAATACACAACAGAATACTTTATGCATACGCACTAAAGTAAACAGAGAAACTCAAAATACCAACAACCTATAGAAAAATCTATAAATATAAATTAAATTAAACGAAAAACTTCGGAACCTTTACAAACCAAACCAAAAAAAATTAGAAACCAACAATATCCTGCGCGACAATAATATATTCATACCGACATACACACATATCTATGTACATAACAAAAACAATCGGAAGACACGTCTATTGTTGATAGGCACTTAATTAACTCTACTAACGAATCGGACACCACACAGATGCTTACTGCCTTACGATAACTGATCTTTATGCATATGTATGTATGTACCAAAACTCTGACTCGTTCTACGCCACATAAAATATAAAATGCTTCGCTCTAGTAATTACTACCACTATCCGCCTATCTATTTCTCTTTGTTTATTTATTGGTAGAGGTTTAATATCATCAAAGTATCCTGCAATATTCTGTCATCTTAAAACCGGTTTTGATACTTAACGGTCTTCTGTTGAAGGACCAGCAACAGCAACCAAAGTTGTATCACCAGGACTTCTTTGCTCCACACTTTCCACCTGTGGTTCATTTTGTCTACCAATCTGTTGATGCGAATTGTTTTTTTTTTTTTGTAAAATGATGAATCAGACCAACATGTTGATGTATTGGCCATTGTCAATTGTTGTTTACAGTATAAACATTTTACGTTTTTGCTTTCATTTATTTTTGAAAAATGCAGCCATACTTCACTTTTTTGCTTGAACAACATAATTCGTATATTATATTTAAATAAATGTTTACAGAAAATAAAGGTATTATAAAGGCACATTAGCCCGTCACGGCACACCACAGTCCGTCCCGTCAAAAAACGAATAGCATTAAAACAAATGCATCGTGCTGAGCCGTGCTGTGCTGGAAAAAAAAAAATTGCCGCAGAGAATAACTTTTCGTCCAAAAATTTATTTATCTCTCCTTATTAACAACGTTGTTATTTAGTCTTTTCTAAAAATAGTCGTGATCCACGCTTTCAACAAACATGATTCGGCTCGCGTTCGGGTTTGTTTTAAATATTTATGCAACAGAATTAATGCAAGATGTCCATGGAAAAACCTAATTAAATGATAAAGAAATCTGCGAAGAAATTCTGTGAATTATGTGGCAATTTATGAGCACATGCTTTGGGGATTTTATGTGTACGCCTACCTTCCTAACGATATATATACCTAGTATATTTTAATGTGTATATATAAATATCGCTCTGAAGTTTGGATGTCATTGTATCGATATATTTTAGCAATGCATTACAAAGCAGTAATCTGTGTCGCGTTTATTATTTTCGCGGCAGCGGTAATTGATGCTACTGAAGTTGTCCAACAAGAAGTAGCAGGTATGTTAGATATTCTTTAGTTCATTTAATAGAATTCTTCTAATAAAAATAGAAAATAAAGGTGCTTTTTTATACTTTGAAATTGTTTCCTAACAAATGCTCTTTTCTAGGGGAAACTGTCGGCAGAGCTGTGAGGAGTAGTCCTACGTTTTGTTGGTCGTGTACCGATAGATGCACTTCTTTAGGTAAAGAAGCGATATGCGAACAACTCACTAGAGGATATGTGAATGCGTAGAAAAAAAACCGACTAATTAATATTCCAATATAATCACATAATCATTGCGATTACAATATGATTTATATTATATTTCTTGTATTTTGTTTTAAGTGAAAAAATAGTAGTAATCATTAAATATGTTTTGTTGTTCGAAGTAATTCATGCAGTACTGTAGGCAATCCTTTAATTTTCCTCATTGTGTAAACCATTATTTAGAAAGTAACGAAGCCATAAAAAGGTCAACAGCAAAGGGAATGAGTCGTTTGATGTACAGAAGTTAAGTAATGCTATAAAGCATCGGAATAAAAGGCAAGGCTATATAGCTTAGGGTGCTATGGTTTACATCATGTCTGGAATTTAGAAATCACGAAATTTTAATATTTTAGGAAAACAGAGAAATATATAAATTTCATTTCTTTTAGAAGAAATGGTGAATGATCCAAAATAGAACATACGCTTTTTTGTTATATACTAGTCCAAATTAGAAGAAACCTCAAGACCTGAACCCTAGTGAATATTAAAAGATTTCCTAAATATTAGGAAAAGATTCGGCCGCATCTTCTAGTGCGAATAGACGGTAACTTAGAAAGTTAGTTTTATGCAGAGCATGATTGTAAAACTTATGTTATAGATCATCCACAAGATTTACCGATTTGTACAGATAGGTCTAAAATTATAGTGGATGAGTCTGATTACCCAAATGTTAAGCTGGGTGCAGGTAGTTTACACGCGAAGCAGTCGCGGTATTAGTACCACTGCATCCAGAGAAAAAGGTGTTAAAACGAATTATGAAAAGAATAACCTTTTAGTTGATTCTGTAAAAATGAGTATTGAAATCTTGCATGTTTTTTTAGTTGACTCGATTACCAAAAAATGCAAAATTTATTACGAGATGCGATTGTGATAATTGTTTTCAAACGTTGGGTAACGTAAGCCCACCTGATGGTCTAATGATTTGCGTGCTTGGCTATTAGTCGCGGGGTCTTCGGTTTGAACCTGACAGACTGCTCTCAGAGTGAGGTTTTCGTGGTTTTCCTTACTCCTTGGCAAATGCTGAGAGACGAATGTCTTAAGTCGTTTCACGGGCGCAAGCATAATAATAACTCACGGCAAGGCGATGGCCTTTAATTGGTGAAAGTTGTTGGGGGATGCCAAGGCATGAATTATTATCGTTATTTTACTACAAAACTAGTTGCGAAAATTTTTTTTTAATTTAATATTTAATTGTTTTGACTCAATTAACAATAGGATTTTACTAATTTACAGATTTTGTACACTGAGGAAGATGACAATATTTGGTTATCGAAAATTTGGCAATGCAACATACAAAGTAAAAATGTTTAGCTTTTTACCACGTTCCTTCCTAATCCTTGATTAAATTTGGAGTCATCAGCCTTATTTTTTACTTTATTAATTACAAATACTGCGTTATTTCTCTCTACATTTATACAAAAACAGGTAGTTGTCTTTTGAGTGTAAACAATATTGCTTTAATATAAAGTACGCTTAAAAAACGTTTCTTTGGTCTCCTTTCTCTCAATGTTCAATCTGAACTTCTGACAGTTGTTTTTTTTTACCAAAAAGATATTATTTCAGACTCATTTACAGAGTAAACGAGTACGAAATATAGTATATATACAGCGTGTCTCAGCGATATATTGGGTTGTATCCTCCTTAAGTAAAATATTTTCAGATTTCTAGCGCTTCCAATTATATCGGCAGTCACCATCTACTCTGTTATTTTAAATTGAACACCATCTATATTTTTATATTTACCGACTTTCTGGAGTTATTCCATTTTTTTCTAAAAAAAATCTGCTCTAACAGACATTTATTCAAAAAATAGAGAGAACCCTTGATTTTTGAGTTGTCTAAGATCCAGAATACCAAGAGCTCACTTTCGATCTGTTGATTGCCGTAATGTGATATAAGAAGGATGAAAAATATGATTTCTATGAGCTAATAAAGTCGAGAAACACGTGTGCTATTCTGCTGAGCGGTTGTACGCTTCGATTTACCATTTCCAATCCGCATGCTATCGCTGTTTAACGGCAAGCACTCACCGCTGTTTTCTACACTTGTCTAACTACTACGAAGTGCTATCACCACATCTATCTTTTCAATTTAAATCAATTCAACATGGCCCTCATTCCCTGTACCGCGAAGTAAGGGGAACGATTCGCTAGGCATGCGTAATTCACTTCCAGTTTAGCCGGCCTTCGATTCATTTCGCTCATTTCTTAACTAGGCGTTGCTGGATGTTAGGGTACGGTCCTCAATTTTTTGTAACGATTGGTAAGTTTTGATCGTGGTCCGTAACAAAAAAAGAAATATTATATGCCAGAGGCTAAACTTTTTATTGTAAAACAATTTTACAGTTGCATTTCAGCAGAAGTTACACACGATTTATTTGCAGTAAAATATCCCGAAAGATCAATTCCATTATTTGCAATACA
Source organism: Protaetia brevitarsis (assembly GCA_004143645.1). NCBI lineage: Eukaryota > Metazoa > Arthropoda > Insecta > Coleoptera > Scarabaeidae > Protaetia > Protaetia brevitarsis. The sequence continues at coordinate 56,154 of RXPK01004256.1, forward strand.
GTCCGAAGTGATGTTTTGAAACAACGTTTACATTAATAAATAACAAAAATAAAAATGTCCTAGCGAAAAATGTCAGTGATGTCGAAGTAAATTTGTGCATTAGTGGAATAAGTATGAATCCGGGTATAACATTTAAATAAATTCCTCGCGGATGTAACAATAGTGCAAAAGTTTTAAATCTTTTACATGAATATTTTTTTCAATAATAGTATTTGCCGACAAATAGGGACTTTATTTACTATTGTTAGGTTTTTCAGAATCCGTGTTTGTTATTTTATTTAATTATTGACTTTTAAAACTGCTTTTCATTCTCTTTTTTAATTTAAATTTATAGTTTACAATATCTGGTGGTTCGATATAAAAATAAATATGAATAGAAAAGAAGCAGGAATAGATTTTAGTTACCGAATAAGTATTGTCTTATTATTTATCTTTTGACTAATACAAATGTAATGTTGGACTTAATATTACTTTTACAAACTTTATAAATCAAGCGAGAAAAAGAATATTAGGCTCAATTTAATTCGGCTGAACTATGACAGTTCGTCGAACTGTCATAGTTCGACGAACGTCGTTAATAAATCTGTGCTGCAGCTTCGTGCGTAAATACGCCTACAGTTGAAATCCATCCCATTTCCAGTCGCCCAGATTGACAGCTTGCAACTTTTCACCCGGTACGCTTCAACAACATGTCGGAGTATGTTTTGGCACCGAGAACATCTGTCTACATTGTGAGGTTACTTTACTATGGCACGTTAACTTTTTGAAATTTTGAAAAACCGTATCTAATTTTTTTCAAATGGCACTCCCCATGTGTTACCACTAAGTCGTCTTCGGCGTCTAATTTTACATCTTTTATATCCCACATGTCTTATACTTGAAATTGATAGTTTAAGAGATAATTATGATTTTTTTTCTGAAAACGTGCACACATATTTCATCGATACTCACCCAGTGTGTCATGGAAAACATGCGCTTCTCAATGAATTACTGTCAGACGCTGTCAAAGTCTCAAATGATTACGTTGTTTGATGCTTGTCTCATGAATTAATAATTATCCGTTAAGTGCCTTAAGAGGGAGCTTTAAGGAGTGATTGTGAAAAAAAAAGCCGATGGGGGCACTACGTAAAAATGTACAGAGGGTTCAATTTAAAATAACAAAGTAGATGGTGACTTCCGATGTAACCGGAAGCGCTAGAAATCTGAAAATATTTTACTTAAAGAGAATGCAACCCATTATAACTAATTCTGAATTTTTATTTTGGCTAGAACCCCATAAACTTCTAAGGAACGGTCTCACTGAGACAGCCTGTATAAATGTAGTTGTTTAAATTGCTTAACTTCAAACGTTTGATGTACTGTTTACAATATTTGGATGTCTAATTGTTTTTTTTTTTACAATTTAATTATCCTTTGTTGCAGATTCTTCTACTTGTACCACTTCACCTTTTATGCTTATCACTATCGTTTCAATGGTCAATACAGCAGCCTTGCACTCGTGTCATCGTGGTTGTTTATCCAGGTAAGATGGAATACAATACTTTCGCTTTTTTAATATTATTTGGCCGACATTATTTAACACTCGAAGCAATGGCTTACGTCTTCCGTGAAGCGTAACGGCGCATTTCTTGTCGTGTTTTTTTTTTTCCATTTCAATATAAACTGATATCATATTAAATTTGTCAAAATGTTGATAAGTCATTTTCACTAACAAATATTTAAAAATGAAATTGACGTTTAATGTTATTAACAACTAGAATGTCAACATAGTTTTGTTTCTAGGCTATTAGCTTTTGTTTCATAGCCTACTGTGGTTTAAAGTAATACAGTTTGAATAAATCGCCTAGGAAACCAATATAATCCATGGTGTGTTATATTTTTGAAAAGAGAATTTAAAATGCTATCTTTTTAGATTAAAATATACAGAATACTGCATTGAAAAAAAGATAGAGCAGGTCCGATAACTTTTTTACTTGAACCCATATACTTATTCTGAAAACGGTAGATTATTCAATAATCATTATAAAGAAACTTTTGTATAACAAATTTTCAAATTTTGATTTTACCATTTTAAGTTTGATCCAAAAAGAACACATGACACCTATATACCTTTTCATAGCACTAACAATTACGGAGATACCCTATAAAAGTGTCGAAAATGGGACACCTGCACATACAGTCTTATAGTCAAAGGTAAGCTGTCTTTTTGGTAGCTGAAATTCAAAAGTAAATGAAGTTCACTTAAAAAGTTGATCTCCAAATTATTAACTCTTCTATATTTGCTACCTTTACCTGTTATTCTAAAAAAAAACTCCGCTTCTGCAGGTATAAAATTTAATGTATAGCTGCAGAAGAGTTGTAAAACTAACTGTATTCTATGAAAGTTTCACACAAAGAATATACAACACAGGATACCAGAAATACAATATAATTTTTTGAATTATTTATGTCATTACAAATAGGTTGAAAGTACCTATGTCTAGTTTGTTCTTTTACCGTAAGTATACTTTACACTTTACACTATTGGGGAGTCAATTTGGCTGTAAATATATTTTTCCTTAAAGGTTCATAAATGGAACTGTCCAAGAACTAGCTCGTGCAGCCAGAGCATATCTTGAACATATTCATTGTATAAAAGCACCCAGAACCGTGTTTCTGGCTGAACTCTGATCTATCTAATTAGACGGAGTTTTTTGATTCATATGGGGAATTGCAAGTACAACACAGAGAGCTGTTTTGTGTATTAGTGCATCATCAGGTTCAAGATTTTGTTCTTAAATCTATTTTTATATATTAAATTGAGAAGAATTTCTTTTAAATAATCTATTACCTAGTGTTATTCATAAACTGGCAGATTTCGCTGAGAGAAGAAGATGTGTTAAATTAACAAAAAAGTAGCGGTGCAACAAAAAGATTTTGGTTAAATATAGTCAAACAAAAATCATTGTTAAAGTAACAAAAAGCGAATGTTAAAATAATTGTGTGGATTTGACAATATTTTTAGCATTGTTTTATCAAGATAATTTTATTTTAAACATTCAATATTGCTGGAGCAATAAGTGTTTGGGTAAAATAAATAACTATTTCATGTTAAATTAACCAAAAGAATTCATTAAAATAAAAAGCAGAAGTTTTTAGATTAAATAAACATTTTAAGTTGAATTGAATAAAACTCATCTGTTGTATCAAAATAACAATTTTTGCTGTGTTAAGTAAGAAAATTATGTTGAGATAAAACAAATATGCTTTTAGTCATAATTATTTATTGCTTTACAAGAGATAACATATATAAATATAATAAACAATATCATCTCATTCATAACATAAAATGTAAAATATCTGTAAGGCGGCATATATTTAAAACCCTCAAAAAATAGTAGTGTTATTGATGTCACTGCCATTGCACAGCATCAATCGCTGCTTTAATGGTCGCAACTCCTGAATTGAATTTTTTAATGGTAAATGCACTAGATTAATATTGTACAACTCTGAATGTTGTGCTTTATGAACCCTTATGTGTCATTATTGGTGTGAAATGGAAGGAACGCCATCTTCACTGCGATATCTGAAATACATACCTACCTATATTTAAATTATTTGCTTACTATATGGAAGAAAACTGTTATACAACTGAACCCATTGGCTTTGTTAAATTAATAAAACGATATGGTTGCCTTCATTATACGGTATTCTTGCAAGATTAACTAAAATTTTGGTTAATGCAACAAACATTACAGAATATCTAATATAGTTATATCAATAGAACGAATTTTGTTAAAGTAATTAAAAATGTGTTTCAAAATATACTGCTGTGAAGTGTTCTAACAATTTCGATGTAGCTAAAATAACAAAATATTTTTTATTCGTTCAAATAAAATATATTGTTGGTGATCTTGCTAACAAACAAACAACTGTTGAACTAACAAAATATTGTCAACACTTTTTTTTTTTTCCGTTATTTTAACCTTATATTTTAATCAATTTGATTAAAAATTTTGTTAGTGCAATAATATTTTTCCAACAAAATGATGTTGACGGATGCATTTTTTTCTCTCGGTGTACCTGCTAGCAGTTTAAGAATTTTAGTATGGAAATATTATATCACCGTGTGTGTTTTTTTAGACTTGCCCAAAATGTTGGTTAGTGACTTTTTGTAGGAATATGACGACATGACTTGTATCATTCTCCGGTTTTTCTACGGAACGTTTTATTTAGGAGTCAAATTTAAAGTCCACGTGACTAGGTAATAATCGTCTCTGTGTGTTACCGAGTTGTTTTTCGGATTCGGATAATTTATTATCCTAGGATTTGTTGTTGATACAAGACATTTCTTATTTTCGAATATTCTTTTCCTTCTTCAAACAGACTGAGTATTAGGAGTTACCGTACTCCGGCCTATTCACCCTTTCACAACACAAGTTCTAATTTAAATTTACCAATTATAATATTTTTAAACGAACAGCTTCATATATATTATATGGCATATTATGGAAAATATATTTTAGCTTTTGCTGGATCAACTTTTGTTTATAATATGTTGGTATATAAACACTTATTTAGAAGGAAAACTAATATTTTCCAGAACTTTATTACTTCACAAAATTGCATTAACATCAGTAGCATCGTCGAAGTATGTAATAAAAAGCGTAAAGCAAAATTAACGAACGGCGAGCACGAAATTGCAGAGCTTCCGTTCCTTATTTCTAATTTAAAACTTCTGAAGCTTATTTTCCCTCGGAATATAATTGAATGTGTTTAGAATTTATTTTTTTCTCGGCGGACGCACGGTGAAAAAGGTCGCGCCGAGCGACACTTTATTAGCTGACCTTTTTTTTGTCAAATTCGTTTCTCGGATTTTGATCTTCTGGATGTTGTGTCTGTGTGTCGCTACCACGATCCTCGACGTCACTACATCATTGTAGGGTGAGGTGCCACAAGTTAGCGAGGTTAAGGAAAAGAATATTCCAAAAAATAAACTATAAATTTATTAAAAAAGGATGTAATAAAATAACTGAATATTGATTAATTTTTCATTAACAAACCATAAAAAAAATAATAATAAAACCTGAAGAACAAAGTTAATAAAAAGCTGCATAGTCGTTATTTTGTTCGAATAGTGGTAGACTTGAAGAAAATAATAACTGAAGCGATTCAACGCCTGAGGCATAAGTAAGAGAGAAATATCGGCTCCTTTGTATAGAAAGGACCCGATATCTTCTGTCTCACTCGCTTCCGCTCGCATCGTTCGGATATTTTTTTCTTCAAGTGTACGATTACGTAAGAAGGTCACGTTTTAACACACTTTGATTCTCATAGCTCGTGAAGGCTTAATGTCACCAACTTCGGCTTACATTACGCTATTCAATCTTCAATTAGGGGATCAATGTATCATTTGCTTGCAGCCTGGACATGGTATTTCCTGTTATTTGTTCTGTTTAGCTTTTACTTCTGCCGTCATGACCGTAGGCCATGACAGAGAATAATGTTAATGCAAGCTCGTAAAATGATAATATTTTTTTCCTTTTAACGGCCCCTATGTTTTTGTTGTGTAAATCGTTACAGTGTACAACACAACACTAACAGCTATTATACACATTAAAACTTAAAAGCGACATCTACATTCTCAAATTGTTAGCTGTCAGGTTGACATATTCTTTCATCACAGTTGTTACTATAGCTTGAATGTGCGTTCATAGGCAATAAAAATCTCGAAAACTGTCAAATAATTGTCAAGAAGTGTTTTGACAAGAGTCCAGCTTTGCTTCCTATTGGTTAGACGAACTCAGGAGAGGTGGCGATTCCGTGCGTTTCAAATGTTTGTCTACATGTTCCTGGGTCATATTTTTGATTTCCATATGATTAGTTGTCAGGCCTGTTAGTAGCTACTTGTTATTTGCAAATACGAATTTTAGTATAAAATTTGAGTATTAAATTACAATATTACTTCAATTCCTTTATCTTTTTTAGTTCGTTTTACATATTTTATTTAGTACGCTTCACAATGTATAATTAATTATTTCAGAAGAAGAGTATTTCAATTTAAAACGTATTTAACATGATTGCAAATAAAATAGTATCTATCCTCGGTGGAAATTTCATTTTGGAGTCGAGAGCCGAATGTGAATGCATTGTAGGTTAAAAACCAGTCATTTTAATAACACATGCATTCACGTAACAATATATAGAGATCTCGTCAAAATAAGGAAGTATGAAAGAAATCAGAATTTTATGGAGCGCCCTCTATAATTATCTAAACCATCTCTGTATACGGTATTCAATGACAAATAGAGCGATTATAATCAATTTCTGAAATTCGACCAAATAAACACACCATGTGCCGTTTCGTATTCATTATAACACAAGGTATCAAGTCCACCATTGAATTTTTGTTTCTGTATTTCTCACTGTTTAAAAGTTGTTTTGGATAAACAAAATTTGGGCCGAAGTTTAAAGCCAAATTGTACCCCCTAAAGTTGAAGTTCCATACCAACAGAGAGTGTCCTTGAATAACGCGTCCTTGAACAACGCGTCAATCATTCGCCTTCGGCTCGTGCTTGAATCTGAATTCTCGTGCTGTAAATGACACCTACCGCATCTAATGTAGATAACTATTACACTATTACGTTAATAATCAGAAAACCATGTGTTTTAAGACTTTTAATGTGCGACAGAGATTGAAGGAGCTACATAAATTATTACTAGTTTACTGACTTGGATGGATTTGTTGTTTCATTGAATTTTTTATTTATCAAATCTCTTTTTTGTCCCATCTTCAACTACTTGAAGAGATGATCGTGACGCGAAAGAAAGTTGCCGTGATATTTTCGGTCGAGCGTCTGGTAAAAATAGAAAAAAGGAATAGTAGAATGCGATGGAAGCTTTAGACGATATGGTATAGAAAACAGGAACGTACGGTAGAGGATGCTTAGAGTTGATAGCGTATATGTGGAAGCACCGCAGAAAAATATGAAACACGTCAAGACACCCATGATGTGCGGAAGAAATTAAACTGGCAAATAAATAACAGACTGTCGCAGACTGCTGACCGGAAATGGTCTCTAGGGACTTTCCGGCTCGAGAGTAATACCGTCTTATCAAATATTTCCTCGGCCAACAACAATGCAGGCATTTCATTGCTGGGTTTATTTGCGAAACGAAATGCAAGAAAATCATGCAGTGAACAAACGTTATTTGGTGATTTATTTAGCTTTTCTTTGAATTAAAGGATAAACATACCATAATTTCTATATCATGGATATTGTGTTTTTTTTTTTTCGTTTAATCGAAAGGCGATTAATCAATATGCAGTGTTGTTTGGATTTTTAAAAGTTTATGCAGCTGGGATGTTTGATTTTTGGTCTACAGAGTGCATGTACATATAAAATTTTGCGCTTAGAAGAGAATTAGCTATTAATTCTTAAATATGGGCATCAATATACATTTTTAATGAGTCGCGTTTTCATAAGAATAAGTACGTTCAACGCGCAAATATTTTTGTAAAATATTGAAATAATTATATTGGTTTAATGTGGCAGCATAGATAATAGGTAATAGGGCTATTGTGAACACGAATACAAGAAATCGAGATTTCACCACAAATTCGGGTTTAATGTGTGATGTGGCATATTTAGGAAGAGGATCCTGTAATTTATAAGCATTTTTTCTTTCATGAATTTCATTATTTGTCGCTACTTTCATCCGACCTTATAATTTTATAAACAAAATTTAAATCTTCCTCACATATCTTGCATACTACTCGCAAAATATGATTCCCCTTGCTGTATCTCCTGGTAATAATCCTTGGCAAAATCGAAATTTGTAAGGTTTAATTTTTTTTTAAGGTGTAGTAGATTTTGCTATCACAAAATTGGTTTCAATTTGCCGTTATAATAAGTCTGTGTTATCTTTATCAATGTTACATTTCTTCAATGGCTTTATAAAAGAGCCCTATTCTTTCAAATTCTTAACCAACCTTGCAAAAAGTGATAAACCGGGTTGGGGCCTTTCTGGACACAAACGTAGTAGTGATTTGTAGCACATACAGAGTTTTCTCCACACAAAATAAAAGATTTAAATATCATACATCTGTTGATTATTAAATCAAATTATTCGTAATAAGAAAATATTAAAAAAAATAACTAGAAAAGACAATAAAACAACTCAACATTTTATTTAACTAGCAGTCACAATAATAAGCAATACCTTCTACTGTTTTTTAATTTATCAATTTTCATGTATTTCGTGCACCCAATTTTTTTTCTTTTCTTGCATACTATAGCACAAATAATAAGGGCAGGGGATATATTCCTCAATTTCCTCTTCAAATTCGTCTGACGAGCTTGACGTCGTGGTACAACAAAACAAAAATACACTACAAAATTTTAAACCAAGTGGCTATTTTTAAGATAATCGACACAATGCATCAGAAAAATATGTTTATGATACGTCACAACACAACGCTTGCATCTCATCACAACACAATACGCCAGAACAATGTGTTCCCAGCCTAATTTGAAGACATGGTATAATTACAAATATAATGTCAAATTACCCATTTACAAAGTACATAATACTCGAAAATCTGCTTGCTTGATTTTTGAGCTGTACATTATTTATCTGGACTCGAGGGTACATGGGTTATACCATGCTATGCTATGTCTAGGTCAGTTGGCGTTGTATTTTCATAACTCGCGTAGAATAAAAAGACTCACTCTCTAAAATTTAAGTAACCAGTATAAGTAGTATACTTTTGGCCCCTTGAGATTTCACAAAAAGAATTTCCATTATAAAATTCTGACTTATTTTTTCTTGAGTGAAATAACAAAACGTTAAAAGTTTCAGATATTTAATAGTACCACGGCGATCGTTTCACCACACACAGTGGCTTCATCAGGTGGATGAAGCGATCGTAGTGGTACTATTAAATATTTGAAACTTTTAACGTTTCGTTATTTGACACATCGTATATGGAGTTTCAACAAGTATCTCCTTCATCTGTTAATTTTTTAATTTTTCCTGTAACATCTCAATAATTAATTAAAATGTTATTAGGTATAGAATATCACTAATTACTTGTATAAGTAAATTAAAGGTAATATCAGTAAGAATTGCTTTAAATGTCATTAAAAGTTCAGATTTGACATTTGAACCTTGTTCCTTATTTTTGATATTTTGCTTTTTACATGTATCGTAGTGATATCGTATCAAGTTAACGTTACAGATCTGTTGGTTTGTCACAATGACTTTGACAATTCAATAATTCTGCAGCAATTATCGAATGTTTGCATTTGTATACTGTTAATTACGTAAGTGTAATATTACGTACATACATATATGTGTATGCAAAAAGGGATTCGTTTGAAATCTGTGAAAGTTAAAGGAATTGATAAATTAGGGTAACATTAAGGCGTATTAACAAAAAAGTCACGTTGATTTTCTGTTCCGTTACAGCATTCTATGGTCTACTTTTTCCACCATTACGAGTTGCCGGCAATTACTTCAACAGGCTCAGATCCAACAGGTTATTCGACTGACTACCAACCGCCAAGCGAGGCTCATACCTTTAGGTTTATCCAATCCATTGGCGGTACGTTTTACGCAGTTAGTTTCAGCCGTGAGATCCTCAGCCACAACACAAACTTCAAATACCGTCAACCAGGCTACCACATCCACCTCGACGACTGCTATGTCAACGGTGGGTACCTCCGCCCAGCCTATTACTTCTAGCCAAACTAGTCAGACGACGCCGGCATCGGTGGAATCGTTCGGTGCACAGACATCACCAATAACGTCCACGACGGCGGTAGGTAGCCAGACGGCGGATCGGCCCACTGTTCGTCCAAGCGGGGGATCCGATGAACCTTAAATATGGACTTTTAGTGTAGGGGTATTACTTAGATCAGTTTCACTGAATAATTATTCAAGTACCTTTATAATAGTATGAATATAAACAAATTATAATAATAATAATAATTATGTATATGAAAAAGGCGTGCGCTAATGGTTTGTAAATAAGAGTCCGAGAGATATTTAATTCATAATGCTTTTTAGAGATGTATATAAACTATATAATATAGAAAATATGTATTGAACATTTTAATTATCTTATTAGGTGGCTGTATATTAATTTTTAATTATGAAAATGTCAATATAAAAATTATTTGAATGTGAGTATAGTCGTTTTATTCTTCTGTACATACAGCATTCAAAGTTCAAACCCATCCTAATGGAAAGCACTTCTTTTTAAGGTAAGTTATTTCGGTAGTCCAAATATTGAGGTTCATTAATATAGTTTAAATGTTAAACAAATGACAAAAATCCATGTAGAAGAAATTCAAGAATTAACGAATTCGTGTTTCGAATGATTGGAATTTAGATTGTCATGTAGAAACGATTTTATTTGCAATTTGTTGTTGTTAGTAGTGGTGTGCTGAAGATGCGAGGGATTTGCGTTTAAGAGTAAACGGTATCAGCTGATGTGCTTGACAGCCGCTACACTGACCCCTTTCGGTTTCATTTCAAAATATGGAACTACAAGAAAGAAAAAACGATTTGGCTGCGTCAACCTTATTCAGCAAAGTTATTCATTTACATAGTGGCAAACAAATTTTTATTTCAAAACATAAAATAATTTTGTTGAAATAGTTTAGTTATGATAACAGAAAAATATTCAAATTAACCCAATTTCAGTTGATTCGAATATATATTATGATCGACTTATCAAATTTGGAATATGCCATTTAAATGAATATTTAAGGAATCGTTTATTTTGTTTTAACAAGGCATTTGTTTGAGCGAATGACTAGAACTATTTTACTTTAAGTAAACAATCTCCGTTGATTTAACAAAATGCCGTGATTATTTTTGATTGAAATAAAAATGAATTGGATAAGGTAGGTTAGTAATTAAAAAAATCGTGTGGTTGTGCTGTTCGCGCCATCTACCGGTATGGATCCCGGCATAGTTGTCATTTAATGCAGTTACTTGAAAATTATTTTTATTTAAATTTCAAAGTATTAAAGGTAGGCTGTGTTACCATTTTGCGCAATTTTTAAGACATAAATATTGGGTAAAATGGTTACACAGCGGTCGTATAACATTTATAATGAAGAAAAACCATTGCATCTATATTTTTATTAAAATATAATATTCAAACAAAAAATATGGATAATAGTAGCGCGTATTCTATTTATTTAGATGCACGTAGAATCAGAATTAGGTCGTTTCTTATAAAAGAGATAAACTAAATCACATTGTTTTAGATAATTATATGTAGTTAAAAATAAGTACAAAAAAAATAACGGATTTCACGCTATGAACAATGTGTGCTTTACGGATATGGAAGATTAAAATGTGTCTTGTGGTATTGAAGTTGCTTGTTCCATCTTCCTAAGGAGTTATGAAGTTATTTGTGACATGGGAAGAAAACTGTTATAAGAAGATAAAATGCAATGTTTACTTTTATATCAACGTAAATACTTTAATTACATTAACATTAACATATGTTAATATTGTTTCAAATAAGCCTTGTAGCTAAATTATTTATTTCATTGAATACAGGAATATTTTTTAATATTATTAAATCAACTAATAATTTAGTGACTGTAATCAAATATATGTTAACAAAAACATTTTGTTAAATACAACAAAAACTGAAGATTTGGCAAGCGCGGGACGTCTAACATTCCAAGGATTTATTTGATTTTAACCTAACGTCATTGCATCGACCAAGAAAGGGGATTAATACGGAATTATATATCGGGTGTCCAGCCTGAGATGCAACGGTTCCTAGCCAATTTATTATTGTCTTTTTGAAAAAATGTTTCAAACAAATGTTGCCTCGAATCATATTCTACACATGTTAAAATTAGTTTCAGTAATGGCGGACTTCCGGTTGCACCGGAAGTAAATACTAACTTTATTATTTTAAATGGAACACCGAACATTATTGCACTTTTGGATTCCTTGTTAAATTTAAATAACGATTACGGAGTGTATAAAATCTCTGATGGTTTACCCATATCACTACTTGTTGCACTATTAACTTCTTGTGCTTTTTTGTCATTGATATATAGGTTCAAGGTAGGTAAGTAAATTTCTATGAAAATCTTACAACATTGTATTATTAAATATTATACTAGTATACATATTTATATTGCATTTGCCTAACGTAGTTGATACATGCAGATTCGAAGTTTATCCGCATCATTCAAAAACTTTTAATTGTACTTGCTAAAAAATACAAGACAGTTTGTATGAAGAACGACAAAATATTTACAATAGCAGATCTTGGTGGTCAAATTGAAAAAAATGTTTTGGAATAGAAAAAAAAGATTCTTTGCTCTTATTGTGCAGATACTAGGAGTTTCAAATTTAAAAATACTTATCTATTTTGTCTACACAAATTTCTAACCATACTAATCAAATTGAACCAAATCTAATCATAAACATCACAAAGCATTCGTTAACTGTCAACAACAAATTTCAAATAAATACCATAATTATGGAAGATTTTTTGATGAAAAATTTTGATCTTAGCCGATAGTATAATTTTTTCTTTTTCTTTCTTGAGATAGCGGCTTTTCTTAATTTAATAATTTTTTTTTACGTTTCGACAAATTTTCTATTGCCTTCCTCAGAAATTTTGGTTACAAAGTTATTTAATTTAAATTGACGACACAATATATATTAAAATTTACTTTGTAAAATTACAAGTTACAAAATCACTTAGTTAAACGTTTGCTTTTAACAATACATCAGGTTTCAAATGCCTCCCCTTGGCACATTTGTATTCCCCACATATTGTATTGTTAAAAGCAAACGTTTGATCAAAAGTGATTTTGTAATTTTTTTAAAAATGTAATTTTAAAAAGTAAATTTGAATATGTATTGCGTCGTTACTTTAAATTAAATAACTTTGTAACCAAAATTTCTGAGGAAGACAATAAAAAAATTGTCGAAACGTAAAAAAAAATTATTAAATTAACATATATATAGAAAAGCTGCTATCTCAAGAAAGAAAAAGAAAAAATTATGGAAATTTATAAGTGCAAAAATAACATGTGAGGCTAGTAAATGTGGTACGCAGCTGATTTTATAGCAATGTCATATAATAGAATTCTATTTATCAATTCTACAGAAGGTCTTCTTTCCCGAGATTGGCCGAAGTGAATCGAAGTTGTAACTATGAAATGGAAAATTGTTCAAGCGATAAGGTGTTTTTACCTGTCATACTTTTCCTTAAAATTTCCCATTCACTATGAATATGGGAGTTATATTTGTTGTGTTTTATACTTTTTGATGTGTTAATATAACCTTTTTTGCCCTTAATTATATAAACAGGAATTAATTTTACAATTGTTCATTTCTGTGTGGCATATAACTATACGGAAACACAAACATTACATGTTTTTTAAGCATCAGGGATAATTTAAAACTAATAAAATAGGTGAAATAAATAAATAAAACAAGTAAATCATGTTGGTTAAATGGATGAGTAAATTTATTTATGTAGGTACGAATGTGAACAATAACAAACTTATATTTTCATCCATGGTAAACTAATTTCATAATATTTTTTAAATGTTTAAATTGTTTATTTCACATATATGTTAGTTTGTAAATTTGTAAAGTGTAATGGCTCATACAGTTTTTAAAATGTTTATATGTGATCGCCAAACAACTTATGTTGTGAAAAAAAGGAGTAAACAGAAACAAACATTTAATTTGTTAATTTTCGGGGTTAGGCATGAGCAGTTTTCAACTGGGCCTCGCCCTGAGATTGAGTAAATTTGTATATAAGGGAGCATAACTGTGCATACCTACATTTACATATGTATATTAATCTGTCTTTTTTTTTTTATTATTAATGTACATTTTCTGAAGCTCAGTAAAGACATATTATTATTATTATTATTATTATTATTATTATTATTATTATTATTATTAATTAAAACTACTTAAAGGGGTTGGTAAACTTGAAGACAGCAAAATGTCGAAATGTTGTTTTAAATAAGAAATTTTGTTTCAATTGAGTCATAATTCCACAAATAAAATTTAATCGAACAATAACAAACTGCCATATTGGGAGGCTGTTGTTTGAAGTGAAGTTAGGCTTAGAAATTTAGATGCTGACGACTCATCCATTGGCCTAACTGTTTAAACTGTGACAGCGTATGAGCGTACCCTCCAGTGTTGGGCAAGCTAGGGAAGTGAATAAATTCTACAGCGATATACAACTACTCGTGTTTTGGTCGGCTCTTCAATAAATAACTAGTTAAACTGCGCTCCCGTCGAAATAAACACGAGTGTTATCTAGTTCAAGAGAAGTTAGTACCTAGAGCAGAAATCTATGTATATAGAACCGTTCGAGGGCATCTCCGTCATCTAAAGAGCTTTCGAGGTACTATTCACAAAAGCGGCAATATTTAAATCGGTTTTATTTTTTATATCAAGAAAAGTAGGGTATATGCATACTACTTAAGTAATAATATTCAATTAGATACATAATGTTCTATAAGATTGTAGCTTTATCTAAATTATTTCCATGTGAATATTATTACTTAAGTTGTATGATTCTATTTATATTTTTGTGTTTTTTATTTACTTTGTTGCTAATGACCTGTGTAATAACCCACAAATGTATTATATTGTGCCCGTGTTGGTTTGATCAGTGAGAATAAGTAAATATTAAATAAACGTGCAAAAAATAAAAAACACTGCAGGTAAAAGTAAATAAAGAAATAACAGTAAAACACTCAAAACGAACACTATTACTGATAAACGAATTTTAAAATAAAGTAATAACAGAAATAATAACTACAGAAACCTGGAACGCACGTCTAAAACAAAATAGATTAAAAATAACTGGCCATCAATTGACGAACCACGGGCTACAGCCGCCATAGCCACAGACGAACTATCCAACTATCACCCTCAGTAATAAGGTATGCCAACCACAACGTACTACCAATACACATATATAGTTATTACACAAATATTACTAAACATATAGTGTTTGGCTTCCATCTATTGAGGTTTGCGGGAACTATCATTTGCTTTCCTTGTCTGATACCGCTGGGACTTTTGACCAGATTTAAGTTACTACCCCATGTATCTAGTCGCTGTAGAAATTTATTAACTTCTCCTATCTTGCCCAACGTTGGTACCCTCCCTACGATTGCATTTTGCTATGCCAAAAGTGGAAAGGAATCCAGGCAGTCGCAGAAACATATCTCGCTCGTACCGGCATCTATTTTTGTTACCTGTATTTCTCACATTGTTTCGGACTCGCATTCGGACTTGGATGTAAATGATGGTAAATTTTGGTCAGTAATAATTTCAAATTCAGGTTCTAATGTAAGTTGTCCGTGTAAAACCTATTTGATTTGTATAAATCCTATAACAAATAGAATAGTCTTATAAACCTCCTTTAGCATTTTGATACACAGTGTTAAATAATCACATTAAATGTCACTTAAACACCAACCAAAAACTATTGAATGATACCTATACATATGTGACACTGGAGGCGAACGTAAAAATTCGTCAGTTTTTTTGTTTGCTAAAACAGTTGTGACGTCTTAGGACATAATTTGAGATTTATAATTTTTTGAATGAGTGCTACTCACAAATATGAAACCCAAATGTTGAATTGTTTCAGGTCTACGTCATCGTATTACACAAAAAATGAAGTACATTAATCGTTTTGTGTATAACTACACTGTTGAAAATATTATCGGTGTTGGCGTTAATTTTGCCCTAGTCAAATATTTTAGTGTTGATTTTTACAAACTTTGCCAGACGAGTTGACTACGTGTGTTTAATAGAACAGAAATTACTAGAATTTCGTATGAATTCTTTGGTCAGATATGAGGATTTACTATTTTTCTAGACATTCAAAAGCGCCAACCAATCAAAATTTTTCCCTCGGATAGAAATATAGAAACCCCACCTAATCTAATACGGTATTGCATTATACGCACCACGTGCATTGCACGTGTATCTGTTCTCGGGTTTCTTTCTGCGTATTAACATATACAAACAAACCACCAAACGTGTACTGACCTGCAAAGTGTAACCTTGTGTTATTAAACGTTAATTTCAGTATGCATAAAAAATTTCAACATCTTAAGGATCTCACATCAAGAACATCTATTTGCGTAATTAGTTCAGATTTGAGTCAAATAGCATAGACATTCACTTAATTTTATAATGGTTTTCAAAAAATCATTTTAAAATTAGCACGTTTAGTTGAAACCAAAACTTGAATGAGTGGTTCTGCATATTTATAATTGAGAAAACGTCTTAAAGAGAGAATATTATAGCACTAAGAAATAAGAGTTGCAAATTAAAAAGACGTAGTTTTTAGAAAATGGTGTTAAATCACCCAATGGATCGCATTCATTTAGTTAAACAGTTAGTAAATTTGTCTATTCTAGATCAAATAAAATGTGACTAGAAGTATTTTGTAATTCCACGTGTTAGTTGGACAAAATAACCCCTTAACAATAGACGATACTTGACTATCTTTGCTCGTCAAATTTAAACTCGTATAGTTCTCGACAAAATAACACGAAAACAGTGTGGACCTCTCCTGACTATTAAATTAGTCAAAAAAGTGTTAAAATTTTCAACAGTGTAGGACCCAACCTTATTGCTTTCTACTTTTGCTTCCAAAGTTTTCTTTTATTGCTACCTTTTTTGGTTTAAAATCAATGTTTAGTGATGAATTGCTTTTTTTTTCTATTTTAACGATGAATTATGTTATTTTAAAAATAAATATGACAGTGTTATTGCTATGCTTGATCATTGTTAGCTGAATAGAAGCCTAAAAAATGCACATTTTGTTCTTTTGACGGTAGGATAATTTTCTGCGTGGTAGAGTATATTTAGGTAATATTTAATAAAGGAATATTTCACCCTATCTTTTAATCCGGTATTTGAATAGCTTTTAAGTGAAATATACATATATGCAACTAGTAACTGCTGTCAAGAGTTGTGCATCGATCGCTATCAGAAATAACTGGCTATCCTTATTCGTAGATACACACAATACACCGAACAACATCCAGTTATCCATTCCTGCGTATGAATACACCTACAAGAGGCGCACAAAGATGTCTGAAGGCCCAGGTAATGGCTGTTTGTTGTCATGGTAATGATCTCCTACGGCTAAAAACATGAAGCAAACATAACATCCCCAACAAATTTTTGGTATATATTAATTTTCGACGATGCTTTCGTTGGATATTATGTTTTCCTTGCCTTTCTTGCCTCAGTTACTTTCTATCATCACTTGTTTTGTGTTTTATATACGTATTTTTGTATTTGATTAATATATTTTTCCCTGGGAGTCTTCTCGTTTTTCTTAATTAATATGGATATTAATACGTATACGATTCGGCCGTATTGTACGTCTGAAGAATGTACGGAGAACCCGTTTTCTCCCTGAAATGAACGTCGACCAAGAGATAATTAAGAAAAAATCTAGCTAACCGAGTTTCGTACTGTTGCTCGTACTAGTTGTATTGTGAAAAGAAATCTGTAAAAATCATAAAGTGTTTAAAATTGTTGTAGTTGTGTTACTAATGCCGTGTTGTATGAAGAACACAACATTCGCTTACTGTTGTCGTAAGTATGGAATAAAACAAAATACTGAATTTATACAAAACTTTTATACTTATAAACGTTTTATATTTCGCCACTTTTACAATTTCTATCGATCCGGTATTGAGAACTAGTAACACGCCATTATTATTGGTGTTAATTAGAAATATCTACTATTTATTATAATAAAATACCAAGGAAATATTTTTTTTCAGAAAAATAGGTACCTACCTATTAATAATCGAAATAAGTATATAATAGTAAAAAATGAGTAAATAGTGATATCTTTGTTAATATTTTTTTTTTCCGAAAATATAATAACATCATTAATAAAAGTAACTGCATTCTAGAACAGCTTTGCATAGCATCAGCTCACAGAGCTGCGCATACTTTGCATTCTTTCCACTATTACGCTGGCCCATCAGCACTGCAACGGTAAGGATAAGTTCTACGGCTGGGTATAGCGAAAACAATATTATAATATAAAATATTTTTTTTATTTTCAGGTATTTTGTATTTCGGTAACTTTATGCGATCATATCGCATTAAATATTGTACGCTCTAGATTGGTAGAGATTGATGTGGTTTAATTACTTTACTGTATAGTCTAAAATTTAAATTGTAACATTGATGTGGCTCTGTGACTTCTTTTGATGTTTCATATGCCTGATGATGGCAATACGCTGAAACCGGTCGTAAAAATAATAAAAAATTAAGATTGGTTAAAGAACAGCAGTCTTTTGCTATTAACATACCACATATTACCATTAATTCATTGCACAAAGAGAGCCGCTTTCTGATATTTTCAGTAGTTTGTTAAAATATAAAATTTACTGCAAAATGCGGTTTGGTCAAAATTATATGTATTAACTATATGCACTGTGTATTGTAAGTTGTCGGTCTCAATTTTTAGGGTAATCAAGGAATCAAATTTATTGTTGAAATTTCGGCGATAATTTTTTGCAATTTACTCCGCTATTATGAAGAAAGAAAATAATTTATAATCACTGTCTCTTATGGGTCTATATCGAACTAACGCAAATAAGATTGTTTAGACTCCTTAATAGTTAGCTCCAACGAAAATTGGCTGAACGGAATCCCGTCGAATATACTTCCTATTAACACTATTTATATTTATACCGCTATAATATTACTATATACCTTTTATCAAATTTTAAACTACACCTTTTTAACAACAAAGGTACACTTTATTTACGAAAAGCTAAATAATTACAATTCATCCTAAACCCGGTGCTCCACCTAAAGGCACTGCGAGACTACCTATTCTAAGTATTATATTTGGATTTCATAACAATTGAAATTTTCTCTAACTAAATAATTTCCCTGTGATTATTAATAATGATAACAATAATAAAAATAATGTAGCAAACCATGATGTTATTTATTCAGAATATCATGTTGGTAGTGACAAATGAAATACATCTGTCATGTGTATAGTGAACCCAAAATGAGAAGTACATACTGTGAGATTCAAAATGATTGTCGTGAAAAACTGATTTCTGGAAAAAAATATCTATACTTATTACCGATTTAAGGAGTGAAGCTAGCTATATACAAATTTCATACAAACAATCAATTTTCTTGACATTTAGTGACAATGGCGTTCGTGTTGTAACTTTCCTTCGTTTATTTATCTTATAATTTTTTTCAAACCGTTTATATTTACATCAAATATCATCAACAATAGCATAGTAACACTGACTTAGTTCAAACCCTCATTATAAACACACGGCATATACTTACATCATGCTACCCAATTTATAGGAACGGAATTGACAATCTTTTTGAATCTCACCGTATGTCGTCATATCCGTTTTGAGCGCTGGAATTGTCGGAAGAGTGTGTTATTAGTATAACAGACTCTTCCGACAATTCCAGCGCACACACCTAAAGCTAGTGCTTTAGATGTGTGCCTGTGACTTTGACAGAAGTATTTAATGTAATTTCTATCGTAAAAAAAAAATCACCCCCACCATTAATGACTTTAGTTCCTCTATTCTACGTCGACATTACGATGACGATATATGTACTTTTCATTTTAGCGTCATTCTACTGTATTGGTTTATTGGCACTTAACTTTATCAGGATATTTAAATAAACAAACAATGCTCATCGGGTCTAGCGAAAATCCAGGCGAAATTCTAGAAACACATTCGCATTCTCCAAAAACAGGCGTTTGGCTTGCTGTTTCTCGCATATAGATTGTTGGTCCAATGTTCTTTAATATTAATATGGAACGATATCGTGATAATTTATTACAAACATTTTTAAATCAATTACTTGATGATGAACTGTGCGAAGGATATTTTCAGCAAGATAATGTAACACCCCATAAGACAATGGAAACGATAGAATTGTATCTATCGTGCATTCTCTGGACTTTCCACCACGACCTCCTGATAAATGAGGAGGAAAATTTCTAAAAATAGATTTCTAAAAATAGAATATTTACAAATCGTCCTCATACAAAGAACTTACTGAAGCTATCCGAAATGTCTGCGAGTAAAAGTCACCACATAATTTAAGGAATGCCTTCAACAACATGAAACGAAGAAAGGTGTTGTGTAGAAAATGAAGGAGTTCACTTGCAACATTTATTGTAGCTGCTTTTTATTATTGAACTTGTTATTTTTTAACTGAAACTTTTGTATGGAGTTATTTGTCAAAATGACAAAACCTAATCTGTCAACGGTATAACATAACTTGCACCTTTCACTCGCCAAAGATTAAGTCAACTTATACTGCAAACTTAAGTTTAAAGTTACTGATAGCCAGCAAATTATTATTATTCGTCTGGGTTTGAAAGAGGCAGCCTCCGTGTTCTTTCACTTTCGATAGCTATAGCATATTCAGGTAGCTCCTCGGTCCTTCGTAGGCGATGAAAGCGGCTTCTATGTCCATCCTCTCCTAGCTATTCTTCAGTTGCATAAAATGAGCTGAAAGCAAATAAAACAATAGCAGAATAGCAGTATCTATTCTAATTTTTAAAAATAATTTAATCCTAATTACTGTAATCAATAATAATTGAATTAAATATTTATATTTAAAATATTTGTTTTATATCTCCATGCTACGCTATTAATAATTTAACACAAATGCGGATCACTAAAGTATGAAATATTCATTTATAAACACGTACTATCTTACATACTATCTAAATATCTTGCCATAACATATTTAATTCCCTAGCAGCATTATTTAAAAAAAATCTCACACTGGACAGAGTCGTTATCCCTCATATCTGCTTTGCATTCGCGGCCAATTAACTCCTTGACAAAAATACTCGCAACTGGGCCTTTGATGACACTACACTCTTCAAAACATTTCGCCACAAATTATAGCAAAGCTATCATCATCAGCAGCTAATGCTGCTTAGCTAATGCCCTAGCTTTCGTACGTAACCGCCACTCACCAGTGAGTGAATATTTAAGTAAAACAATGCCGTGCTGTATCTACCCCACCACACTCACAATGCGAATCATTAACCTTTCCGGTTGCACATAAATATGATTTAAAATTACCGTGACCCGTTATTAACTCCATCGCCTGATACAACAAACTAATACTCATTATTCTAAAAGGTGTAACGTTACTGATTAATTTCCTAATCCTTAATGTGATATCCCACCTACCCTACCAATTAGTAAGCCAATTCCCTAGCTAAAATTAACCCATAATTATCGCGCTACGCTGCACAGTGGTCCAGAAACGCGCTTTTGCGGAAATAAATCTGTAACTTTTGATAGAATTGGAATTTTTCAATATTTTTCGGAATAATGAGATTAAATATAGGCGATTTAAATTGCATAAAAGAAAAAAAGATTAAGCATAAAATCACGACGTAATTATTGGTGAAAATACATACATTACTCAAATAATGTTAGGTATATGCGGTTTCTATTCATTAACGTTTTTTTTCAACTATTTTAATTAAATATACATATGTATAATAATATTAACAATAATAATAGTAATGATAATAATACACAACTGAACTAATTACTAATAGTAGAGAAATTTCCCGTCAAGTTCTAACGGTATTGAAATTAGTGAAAATAATTGAATATATATGTACAAAGCTTTAGCCGCTATATGACATAATAATTAAAGCACAGATTATACATTAAAAAAAAACAATATAAGAAACCAGAATTCCACATACAACATTTACTAAGATTGTACCTGATTGATAATGTAGAGAGTAAAACGAGAATATGTTTGTAATTAACTTTTGTGTTTGAAGTTTATTTAACGGTGTCTACTCTTTGTAATAAAATATTATTATTACTATATAACTTTTAAATGGTTCACGATGATTGTGTGTGGGATAAGTGATACTGAATAAGAGAATATGGTTTAAGTCATAAAGTATGTAGTCCAAAATAAGAAGAACTGCTATTGCGTCCCAAGAGTACTACATTCGCTATTCGCTCATTATTTTTAAACAAATAGCCGTTAAGATCATTATAAAAGAAAACAAAGCATATGTGCATACATGTATGTGTATATACGTATATGTGTATATTATTCGTGTGTGTATGTAAGTATATGTGTATATAGCATATTTAGAATATATTAATTTAATTTTTTTAGGTACTTCAGAACAGATAAATGTTACTGTAATTAAACAAAGATTTTTAAAAATTAAAACAAATCTGATAGGATTCACATACCTACATCAGTGCAGTAATTAAATTAATGATTTTCTATATAAAAACAAGAAAAATGGCAAAAACACTTTAAGCAGTTTAAAAAACACTGAAAAGCATACATATTCAAACATTTTGCAAATAATAGCACAATATCAGACCAATTAGATATTCATAAGTATATCCATAGAGAGTAATTTGAAGGTATAATCTATAAATAATTTCGAAGTAAATCTTTAGCGTCATCGTGAAATTCAAAAAATTTTTTAGGAGGCAAACATCTCACATTTGAAATAAGCGGATCGGATGTTAGCAGCAGCATATGCATAATGTCCTCATTTGGTGCTTTACGAGAAAATTTTCGCGAATGGTGGGCTCTATACTTTTTATAATTTTTATTTTGGGCTTCTTATGCTTCCTCTGACAATAGCTCTGTCTATTATATCTTTGCCATGAATTAAAACTTTATGCACGGTTACAGGCATATAGTATCTATTATACCTAGCTATATATAATTCTGCAGTGTCACGCGCGTACTTTTCAAATTTATCGGAATAAATAACTGCACTACTTGTTATTACTTGCAAAATTACGCTAAATCTTTCAATTAGTTCTACATAAACCCCTGTTATATCTGCAGTCATTTGAGGATTTTGAAAAAACCTTCTAGCGGTATTGCCATCATCGCTGGTTCCTGAACCTTGTTGCATAAAATCTACTTTAATCCCCATTCTCTTCTTAAACTCGTCTTGGATCTTTTTCTTTGTATTATCTGTCATTGTTTTTTGTTCTAGTGTTACAGTAGACCATTTTTGTATCGGTATTCTATATGATACATGTAATATGCATTCCGTAAACTTTATACCCGCGTGTAGTGTACTAATAATAATTATAATATAATAATTATATCAAAGGCTGTGGCACCAAACATACAGTATAAACTAGAAGCACTGGAAATATAGCTAAAAGTCTACCTGAACTTTTTTTTCATGTATAAATGTAGTATTTAGAAAACTGTTGATAAAATCAAGCATTTTACAAATTAAATCATTTTTTTAGCAGTCACATAAACTATAAGGACCATAGAACATACTCCAGAAGTTATATTCAATTTAGATAACAATTTATTAAAATACAGCATTATTAATTCCAACAAAAATATGCGGTTATTTCAGGATTTTTACTTATGCCACTTTGAGCGGGGATATTGCATAGTTTATTACGAATAAATATTGCAAAATACCATTTTTCATGAAGTTTGAACATTTAACTAACTATTTACGGCAAATATATCATTAGATATCATACTTGTCAAAAGTGATTTTTTGCCGGCTCTGGATCACTGTGCGCCCCTTAGACACCGCTTCCCTTACTGATTGTTCCGCCAGCTCATTATCAATTATACCTACGTGAGCATTAGTTTAAGAAAAAATGCAACAAAGGTACAAGATATTGCTTTTTATTTCAGAATTTTAGTGTTTCCGCAAACACTGCAGTGTTTGTATTTATTTTTCTTACTTCTTTATTCATTTGGTCTGAAATATGGTTCTGACACAAATATAAGCTTCAGTTCTTGGTCCGTGGTAGGTCAGAGGCATTATTAGATAGGTATGCCGATCCAGTAATTGAACCCTTCGACATATTCTTGTCTCACAGCCTAATTTTATCTGGTTTGGTTAACGGTAATATTTTTAGATAATTCGGCGGCTTGAAAAAGGCATTAGTGGGTTGACATCCAGGTTTTGCATGTAGAGCACAGAATATAGAGTATATACTCCAATATTATTCCATATTTTATTTATTATTCATATTTTCTCTTTGTTTATATAAAGATATATAAGAATAAATATCTGCTCATTTAATGCCCCAATGCGTTCAAATATCTACTCAATACCTACTCCGAGTTACTCCGTGAGGTCAATTAGACACAGACGTGATCTGTGATTGGTCAGGTGCTATCTACTTTCCGGCGGGGACACTTGTAACCTCAACCGGACGCGTCTCCAGATTGCGGATGGGGGGGATGCTCGCTGACTTGTCAGAGGGTAATAAAATATCCCTTGCGGACTAAAAGAATTGCACAGACCGCTAATCGGCCAACCTCCCATCATACCGTAAACCAAACACGATGCCTCGTGAGGGGAGCAAGGATCTTGACTTAGCCGCCCAGGTCGCGTGGAGCAAACCACTGTCGATAACCCACAATCTAAGGTCGGCCTCGCGCCGAAGAATGGGTGATTGAGGTGTAGTTTCAACCGCGAGCGTTGGTTTAAGTCGGGGAACTAGGCGAGACCCAGTTCGAAAATGGAGCCTTCTTGGGAGCAAAAGATCCTCACTCCCGTGCTGACAATCAGTTGGGTGCCTACTCGTGGGAACGGTATGGAGGAAAATCAAATAAAATCGGATAAAATAAATAACCCAAACAAAGGAAGTGATAGTGTGGAGAGTTTATTCAGCGGAATACGAGAGTCTGTAGAGGCTGGGAATGAAGTGAGGCAGAGAGACGACCGAGAGAGCATCTATATTTTCAAGCCGAAACAAAACCTTGCGAGAACGCCCCCCAGCTAAGTAAGAATAATCGCAGTGCCTAGGGACTACGAGATATAATATAATATAAACACAAAAGGACGCGAAGCTACCGAAAAGGAGCTTGGGTCATATGTTCAAGAACATTGGAGTTATGGTGAAAAGGAACTAACAGACGTGTTTGTACATTAGGGTGGTTTACTTACAATTAGCGTAACAAATCAACAGCGAATGATGAGCTGAATGGCTAGAGAAATGTGTTACGCATGAACAGGATATCGAGGAACTAGGAACATAAAACGCGAACTTAAAATATACAGATCGAACACCTCAAACTGACGGAGTGAAACAAGGCAGTAAATGTTCAAGTGAAATCCTTTGGAATTCGGGCCAACATGAAGGACATTAGTAGCGAAAAGGCAAAAAAAAGGACAGGTAGCATAAAGAAGAAATAAGAAAAGCTCTGGAAGAAGATAACCCCTCCAGTAACCTGACGAAAAATGGCCAGAGGAGATATATGAAAGAATAAAGAAAATCCCTATTAGAATCCCTTTGCTTAACCAAAATACGGAAAAGGATGAATATATGGTTTTATTTATGGACCCAAATCAATTCAGTAACGAGGACAACCGGGAAGAACTGAAAAATAGTTTTCCGGCACTAATTCACATTGCTGAGGATGGACTGAAAGAAGGCAATATGAAGTTCGTCAAGCTCCACCTAGAGGTGCAGAAAGGGATAAAGAAATACCAGATGCAGTATACTAACACCTTTTACGCTCTCCCTATCGCAATGGACAACAGCGGAGTAACTAACCTGGAGAAGGAAGTCAACAAACAACCGGGAAGGAAGGTAAAAGTACTCGCCACCGCCCCAACGAACGTGGACTATGTCATCCGTATCGCCGAAAGTTATCCAAAAAGTAAAGAAATGATAGTAAGCTGTAAAAGGAGAAGGTGAATATAAGGGCCCAATCTGGAAAGAGTTATGTTGAACTATTTAGAAGCGTAAAAACCACAGTTAACATAAGAGGGAAATATTAATATAAAAGCTATTAAGAAAACGAACAAAAGGGACCTTCTATTGGAAGTTAGAGTTAGAGGAAAAGGGAAAGCGCTAGCCTTAGAACACTATATACAACAGGGCAACAGTAATGTCGACATGGTAACAAAGGTGAACGAAAGTACTGTTCATATCACCGACATAGATTCTAGTATAGAGCAGGGGGAGCTGAAAACAGAAATTATGAAGGCAGAAAATGCTACAGAAAGTCAAGTTAGGATCATTTCTATGAGACCCACCAGCGTGGGGGGAGAGGAAGAGAGAGTGATGCAGCAAGGAATAATAAAGATTGGATGGGTTAACTGCAGAGTGCGGAAAAGCGATCCTATAGGTGTCACATATTTGGACATAAAGAGGAGTGTCAGAGACAGGTCCGAGCTATGTCTTCAGTGCTTGAAATTACCCCAACGTGTGTAGTATCCAAGAAAGAGGGATATCATGCTGACCAGACTAACTGTTCGGCTTACACTGAGAGAAGAAGAAGTGTTAAATTAACAAAAAAATAGCGATTCAACAAAAAGATTTTGGTTAAATATAGTCAAACAAAAATCGTCGTTAAAGTAACAAAATGCGAATGTTAAAATAATTGTGTAGATTTGACAACATTTTTAGTGTTGTTTTAACAATCAAGATAATATTATTTTAAACATTCAATATTGTTAGGGCAATAAGTGTTCGGGTAAAATAAACAACTATTGTATGTTAAATTAACGAAGAGAATTCATTAAAATAAAGAGTAGAAGTGGCTAGATTAAATAAGCATTTTAAGTTAAATTGAATAAATGTTATCTATTAAGTCAAAATAACAATTTTTGTTGTGTTAAAAAAGAAAATTATGTTGAGCCAAAACAGAATTGCATTTTAGTTAATAATATTTTATTGCTACAGCAAGCTATCGGGTATTTTTTAACTCGCTTTACAAGGAGAAATTTTCAAGTGTCAGAATTAAAATACCTCAATACTATATCTATTGTTGCTACGTATCCCCTAATATTAGTTTGAAGTTTTTTGCACAAAGGTGGACACGATAATGGAAAATGTAGGAACGAGAAAGGGAGAAAAACTGATTATAAGGCACATCAATGCAAAGTCATCTCTCTGCATCTCCTCGAACGAGGACAGAAGAGAAAAATACTGAAGCGAATGGCCGGCAGCACTCGATTTGATGATCCTAGCCTTGGCAAGATGCCAACGTTTATGAGAGGAAACACTAATTCTTATATCGACGTAACATGTTTCACGAATCAGCTATATACGGAAAGATCAATGATTGGAA
Organism: Protaetia brevitarsis; assembly: GCA_004143645.1. Lineage (NCBI taxonomy): Eukaryota > Metazoa > Arthropoda > Insecta > Coleoptera > Scarabaeidae > Protaetia > Protaetia brevitarsis. The sequence goes on from RXPK01004256.1 coordinate 83,295, forward strand.
GAACCAAACACGGAACATCAGTACATTAGCTTTGAAGTAGAAGCTAAAACAACCTTAACTAAAGCAAGGTATGTGTCCTACTGCGACTAGGCGGCTTTCAAGAAAATAGTGCCTTGGAGACTGGACCAAAACGGCACCCGGGATATTGAATCAACCATAGAAAAAGCCTATAAGGCCAGCATGGCTAGGACTACAGTGATTAGAACTCCCTTCTGGTGGAATAAAAACATCCACATTAAAAGAAAAGAATGCTTGAGGTTAAGAAGAGAAGCCACAGGACTCGCTAAATATACAACCCCAGAGGCTAACACGAAGCCGGATCGTTACAAAGAAAGATTTTGAATGCATTAACAAATACAAAAACGGGAAAGTGGAAAGATTTGTGCAACGACCTAGTAAATGACATATGGGGTAGGGCTTATAGGTTGGCAACAAGGAAGCTAACTGGATACGATCCATACCAGTTAGAGGTTAAAGAACAAAAATGGCGATCTATGCGGGTGTCCCGCAGGGGTCCGTCTTGGGATCTGCCTTTACGACGGGGTGTTGCATTTAGTTCTTAGCTTACGTAGATAAGCAGGCGTTACTAGTAGCAGTTAGAGACAAGACTGAACTCCAGTGAAAGGCAAAAGAAGCCGTAGTACAGATAGCGGAGGAGGATGGGAGGAGAGGATGAGAGGCCTCAAGCTAGAACTAGCCTTACAAAAAAAAAAACAGAATATGTAATCCTCAGAGGAGAGAGTGGAGCGGAACAGATACTATTGGTATGCGAGAAAACGGGAAATTCGCGCAAAGAGGAGAGTGACCTACCTGACTATTATTGTAGGACGGTCGATATAGCGAGCATCTAAAAGCTGCCACCCTGAGATCTGAAGAAAAGGTGGCACAGTTAATGCGGATGACGGGACACATCAAAGGGCCTAGTTACATGGAAAAAACTGGTGTACTGCCATGTGGTACAGTCGATCCTTCTATATGAGGCTCCGATATGGTACAGGTGGGCACAAAAAAACTACCTACGAATGCAAGCCAACCAAAGCGCAAAGAAAGTTCCTCGTTAAAGCCACTAGCGCATATGGGATCCCAGGCATTGCAAGTCATAGCTAAGCTGGTGGAAAAGCGAAGAAGCCTACATTGCAATAAAACGACCCACATAAGACCAACTAAACAGGCAGCTAGAGACCACTACACTACACTTTACTACACTATTTATGAAAAGCTAAGTAATTACAAATCATACTAACGCCGTGCTCCACCTAAAGGTACTACACGAGGCTACCTATTCTGAATACTATATGGATTCCATAACAATTGAAATGTCCCTACTCTAGTAATTCATGTAAAAAAGAAATCGTTTTTTCATCATCCTTAGCTGCTTTTCCCAGCATACATCTTTAACCGTTGACCTTTGTCCTAACGTTGTACTGCCCGGTACTACCACCTAACCTAATGTACCTTGTACCCTACTGAAAACTATGATGAGAATTAACACAAAAAGGCGAACATGGCCAAAAGAAAACTTTTCTTTTTGAGGTGTAGGAGAGACCGTCTCTACCCAACCACATGGGTAATGGATCGAAGAACGTAAGCAGGGTTATTTCAGAATGCATATTTCAGATGCAAGAGGACGATTGGCAAAGAAAACTGATAGGCTCAATACCAGGTTAAGACAACAGGTTCTGAGTATAGAAATAGAGAACACAATGTCTCAATTACATCATCATTCAATTTACTTTAATGCTACTTATATAGAACTTCGTAACATGTTAAACACTGAAATATGTGAAATGTGATTAGTTCACATACTCACGAGTCTACTGTAAATTACTCAGCTATCAATTATTTTCATATTTGCTCCCATGGAACGACTTATCTCCCAGCATTCGCCAAGGAGTAAGGGAAAACCATGGCAAAACCCTTACTCTGGTAGGATCTGGGAAGAAGTGCCTTATTACTGATAGCCGGCAAATTATTATTATTATCCTTTTGAATGCTGCAGAAGCAACCTCCAAGCTTCTCT
>RXPK01004257.1:0-35084 GCA_004143645.1 Protaetia brevitarsis
TGCTGAAATGAGCGATATGTGTTCATGTACGGCATTGTAATGGAATTCTTTATGTACGTCGCTTTCTATGCTGACACGTTTCTGATCGCCACTGTTCTGCATGTGATGTTCAGACGGTGTTCGATTGAAGGAAACTGGTTCGTTGAGAACGGTCTTGTGATAGTGGACCTTCCACAGATAGAAGATCAATTTGAATATATTGATGAAATCCCGAAACTAGTTCGGATTCAAGGGGTGTAACGCAATCTTGTTTTGGGAACTCTTCATGAGCAACTCCTATCCCCCTTACCTTATCCAACGGTACAGCCTTTACTGCTCTGGATATCAGCGAGAAGGGCTTCTGTGAGTGTTTTTGCAACAGTGCTGATCGTCTAGATTTCTGATACATCCTTTTATGATGAGCGGTTTTACTAAAAATGGATATATTTTCCACAACAATCACGTTGGTGGACGAGCATCCTATGCTGCGTTGAAGCCAGGCACCAGGTTTCTCTTAAACGTCGGTTGGCATGATAGGGAACGGTTGTTAGGACCGATTTACCTGACTTTTGAAGATTTACTATATTTAAGACTGACCTCTGGTTTATGCAAGTGGGCTCCACCGGCACTTTACGGTCTGTTAGGGGACATCTTAAAATGAATTTCCTGGAGATGATAGGCGAGCAGGTCCATGCTTGGCCCAAGTCTCCCGATCTAAACCCGTTGACTTTATATCTGGGGATTTGAAATTTAGTGTACGCACACTTGTAACGATCTTCCAGAGTTGCGCAACAATAGAACTGTTGCAGATAATTACGAGAAAAACCCTGTTTTTGAGGAGTGTGCGCGCTTCTTTGAACCAGATGTAGATCCTGTGTGGACATGAAGGCCCATTTTGAACTCTTTAGTTATGATCTATTTAGTTAAATGCAATAACATTTAATAAAACTGGTAAAGCAACTATTCTGCATTGCATAAATCCTGTATCTTTGGTAACGGTTATTTGTGGACATTTATATATGATTTTAACTTTTATTTTCCATCATACTACATGCCCTTAAATCTTAACGATGTTTCAAAACACTCTGTATATTTTTTAATTATGGAGTATATTCCATAATTTTTTTTTTTTTATAAAAAATTTAATTTTGTAGTGTTAGGTAGTGAAAATGTGCAGTTGTTTCCTAGTTAAAATGCATCAACACGTGACAACTTTAATCGTGATCTGACATCTCAGCAGGAAACATCCAGAATCCCTATAATCCTCACATTAACTCTTTCCCGTGTGTTAGTTCTTAAATTGTCAGTTGTTAGTATGTTAACTGCGACAGAAGTAGTAGCCCTGATGATGCTCCATACAAATGTGGACGAAACGTTACACAGAACTAGTTCAATGACGCGATTTTCATCCAGAACGCAAGCAGTACGCATTATAGACGCGACCGGAACTGCTTTAGTTCAATTTAGCCTCTTTTAAATATAAACAAAACTTAATATGGACCTGCAGATATAAAATTTAATATGTTGGAAATATTTTGAAAATAGTTTGATATTCTGTCGATCTGTTATTCTGTGGATGTTTAAATTAATGGTAATCGGATCTAAATTACCCGCTGGTGATTTGTGCACTAATTCTTATTTCTTCATTGTCCAAAAAGATATCACGAAACTGCAGGTGTTGATCATCATTACTAATTCTCTCATTGCCAGGGTATTCAAACGACGCATCCAAAACTAAAAACGGGATTGGAACTGGAATCTACAGTGACATGGGAAATATAATCATCAGCACCGGGTAAGAAATGGGGAACAAACTCGAGTAAAAAATATAGTTTTATTGACCTCCTTTAATTTTGACGACCAACGTGTCAATGATACGATCATCTTTCTTAAGGCTGAATGAATCGATCACAAGAAATAAATAAATAATTACATTACTAAGTGACAACTTACTCTAAAATACATTTGGAGAAAAAGATGTTGACGGATAAAAAAACCATGAAATAGTAGTAGTTATAGAAATTATTTAACATTCTGAGAAATGTTAAATATTATTATAAACAGACGAAAACGCCACATGGAGAAACAGACGTGAATGACATGAATATGTACAATGAACATGTAAACAGTTTTGTATATAAAAAAGGAACGACGTTCTCAAGTAAACCGATGTACTAGTAGTAATTGAACAAATTAAATGATATAAATAGACATGGAGTCGATTAAATTGACACAGGTCAGAATGTAAAACGGGACTACAAATATATTGAAGTAGTAAATAAAGGGAAAGATTGAGTGAAGATATTTTTTCCAAAGTTATGTATCGAATAAAAATTATTAATATTCTGAGTATCAGTCCTAAAAATTCATGTTTCAATGTAAAATATTTCTGAGAGAAGACGTCTTTTACAATTGTTTTCAACATTCAAAAATGCCTCGTTTGGATATCAAGCCATACCTCATTTAAAGAGAAATTGAGAGAGACCATTAATTAGCAAGAGAGGCTTCATATACCCCCAGAAACTATTCCAGGATGTTAAAGGGAGCACGGGCGCGGATAAGAACTGGGTAAAGAAAACCAAAGACATTGGAATATATATCGGAAAATCGTAAAAGAAGCTATTAGGATAGAACTAGTGCAGATCAGGAGAACTTTTTTTTTTGCCCCGATTGGGCAGAACTGTAAAGTGTCCATCAAGATGGTCTCTGATTACAGCTATTTTGATTTAGGAAGATCTTTTATTCAACAGTTTTACGGAAATCAATGCTGCATAACCTAAATATATTTTTGACTATACAAGGTGTTCCAAAAGTAGAAAAATGCATATTTACTCCGTTATTTTGAATGGAACATCCTCTATATTATTATATTTTTAAATTCTACGTAGAAAAATAGCATCACTTTATATCAGCTACTATATGTCTATCTATGATAACAACATTGCTATTTACGCTTTTGTAAAAAGTGCCTGTCAAGCTTTCGGTTAGGCGGTGTGTTTGTATATGCGTTGTTTTAGATATTCATATTTAAATACAAACATATATCTTAGCTTGGTACAACATTGAACTAAAATCAATATTAGGTATGTAGGTGTCCTATAGTCTTGCTATTTGCTTTACTTTACCCCGGTAACTTGATTTTTTATAGCACCTATATCTTGCTTATGTAAATCAGCCTTTTCTAGATAATTTAAACATTTATGATACTCATCAAATTTTGTAGATAATAATGTTTTAAAAAATTTTAAGAATTTTCAATTAATTTTCAGGTTGTCTTGGTATGTGAACTTTAATAATGGATAAAGCCTCGAATTAGTAAATGTATAATATTATAATAAATACATATACTAATGACGTATTTTTTTGGAAAGGGAGGATGATATTTAATTATTTAACGGAATTATAATACTATGTTTATAGAGAGGCATAACAATTATTCACCAGATAATAGTCAAACGTCTCAACGTCAAAAGACAAAGTTTCATAGAATATTTTGTTCATTTGTTAGTCTTGTTTTTTTATATGTATGTTATTGTTTAATATTTACTTAGTGCTTAAATAGTATGTATTTATCATAAACAGTAAACGAAGACTTAATTTTGCTCTTATTTTATAATAAAACACATGAACATTAAACCACAACAAAATACATCCTTAATTAAAAGATTTACATTAGTACCTTTTTAATTATTCAAATTTAATCGGTAAACAATATTTCACCGTCTTTTTTGAAATTTGGGAGTTTTTTCAACATTCTTCGAATGGATAAAAATGCTCCCACATTCTTTCTTTCTATGTAGATGACTCTTTCTAAACACAAGTTCTTTGGTAGTCTCCCAAAAAAAACAGAGAATCACAGAAAATATAACATGAATCAAAATGCTTTGCAATAGCTTTTACCGTTAATTATTATCCAGCTTCATTATTAATTAAATGTAAATGATTTTGGGTTATTTAGTAATAAACAATGGACTATAGCCTTACAAAATCGGAATTAGTTTGGTTAAGATAAACGAAATGAAATTAAATTTATTTTAAAAAAATATTATCAAAATATTCCTATATAGACCGTTACAAATGTTTAGGTATAATTGAATGGTTGTTATAGGGTTATTCTTAGCCTAATAAGCAAAGATATAGGCTGTATTTCAAAAAATCAAGTAGCTTCTTGGCTAAAAGTTAAGTAAATGTCTACGGAATATAGTGGACAGCTGTATTATAATTATATCGATTTTAGTCACTTTTGTCAACAAGTTTATGTATGATATTTAAAATATTAATATCTAAAACAAATGCATATACAAACTACGCCGCCTTAACCAAAAGCTCTCAGCAAGGCCTCTTTTTACAAAAGCGCAAATAACACCGTTTTTATTGGAAATACACATATAGTAGCTTATAAAATAACGTTATTTTTTTTTCGTGGAATAACATACCTAGAGGGTATTCCATTTAAAATAACGGGTAAGTATGTTTTCCTACTTTTGGAACAGCCTGTATAGTCAAAACTATTTTTGGGTAGTGCAGCATTGAATTCTGTAAAACTTTTGCATAAAACACTTTTTCCTAAAATCAGAAATAGAGCTGCAATCAAAGACTCAGTCTTATAGGACCTCCACAAGAAGGACACCTATAGAAGATTGGGATCGACCCTAAAAGTAACAACTGCAGGCTGTGTAATAGAATGACAGAGTAGACGATGAGGATATGGAGCCGATAGAAATATTTTTGAGGTTAGAAGATTACTTCAATCGGCCAGAAACTTGTACAGATCATTCCAGGATACCAGGATGCTGGAATGCCTGTAATGATTTAATTTAATGGGTAAAAGCGATAAGAGATTAAATAAAAAACGCCAAGACGCTGCAATGTTTTCGAAGATTTCACACCAAACGGTTTCCACAAATGGGAAAAATTCTAACAGCCGAACAATTGTATCATAAGTAAATGTTTTTACTCTTCTTGTTTCGTTTTTCGCTTAGTAAATCATTGCGTTTGACTCCCTGTGTTAAATTTTAAATTACAAAAAGTGGTTTGATAAACCCTCGCTGACTTCATTATAAAACTGATCAAAGAACATACTAAACTACTTTATTATTCGCGGTCTAACGAGACGCTCTTAATCAAATAACTAATCAGCGTTACATCTCGCAATAACTCCGTGACAGAATTAATATCGTCCCATAAATTCTGACAAGGAGGCGCTCAAAAACTTAAGCGGCATAACGCGGAAGCGTCTGAACAGATTCTGATAACGTAAAGTTTGGGCGCGCAGAACGTCACCGTTATTTATTAAACCTGGTCGGTCTCCAGGTGCACCAGACGGTCCCATTACTTATTTAATAACTCATTACAGTCCGCACAAATTTCCCTTCCTCTGTGAAATGAAGGCGCAAACACTATATTTAATGACTAAATCGCGTTAGACGAGAATATTTATCGAGAGGAGACAATGTTGCCGCGTTGTCTCTGTGGCGTTGTCCTAATGTTTTATTGGACGATACGTAAGCTGTACCTGGAATACGTCTCCTTACATTCGGAGATAGACCGATAAGCGACGCCAAAGGACCAATAACAGACCACAAAGTCTTTCGCCTGGCGTACAATAAAATAATGTGTGTAAGAGTAAGCAGCTTGGTATCCGGACGGGAGTTCGTCGTAAGAGATCTGACCGTCATCTAGTTTGGCGGAATTGTTCACATGGGAGGAATACTAAGTACACCAGGAAATAATGATGACGTTGTGAACCGGATATGTTTGAGGACATGCAGAGGAAGGAGTTACTGTAAAATTTTATGGGGTCAATCATGGTTTTCATTTTCCTTCTGCTTCCTCCATTTTTTGTGGCATATATTTACGTTCGTCAAAGTTATAACTGGAGACCGGATTATATGCAAAGTTCATATATTTTATTTTTTGCATATCTTTAATTATAGTCTATATGTAGACGTATTACACTAATTGAAGTTAATTAGCGCTAATTATGATTGCATATATTGCATATTTAGGCATATCTATGCATATTTTTACAAAAGTTGCATATATTGCATATTTAAGCTTTTTCTTATCCTTTCTATTAGTAAATATTCCTAGTAATTCCTAATGTAGATCGAGAACTGACAATTCTCAGAACGATAAATCTTTTACTTTGGTTTCTCTAATACCTTTTCCAAGAACTGAACGTGTTTAATTTCGCCTAGCAGAAGGGATGTGGTAAATACGTTTTATTATTATTAATTCCCAAATAAACTATTCATTCATTGAATATCTTTGAGCGAAACAGCATATAATTGTGTTACGTTTTTAAATACTGTGCGTACATACAATGAGTATAGCGAACAAAATTTCTTTATGGATTAAGCCATAACCTTGAAGTGGTAAAGGATAGCGACAAAATATTTTGTCGAGCCTGCAGTAAACTGGTAAGTTTAATTTTACTAAAAGCTTTACAATTGTTTTTAAATTCTTTAACTTTTGATATAAAATGACAATTGTTGTTGTAGGTGTCTTCTGGGAGAAAATACCTGATTGATCAACACGCTAAAACTCCATCACATATTGGAAAATGTGAAAAACTAAAGCGATCCGCATGTGTGCAGCAATCTATACGTCAATGTGTAGCATCAACTTCCCGAAACTCATAACAAGAAGAGTATAATACGGATCTGTGTAATGCATTAATTTCGTCTAACATACCATTGTTTAATCTTAAACAATGTTAATTTGAAATCATTTCTGCAAAAATATTGCAAACATAGTATACCTGACGAAAGTACCTTACGAAAAAATTATGTCACATCTTTTTACCAGCAAACAATAGCAGAAATTCAACAGTTAGTAGGGAATAATTTTATTTATACCATGGTAGATGAAAGTACGAATAAGTGTGGCCGTTATATTGCCGATTTGTTAATAGGAATTCTTCATGAAGATATTGTAAGTAAATCATATTTAATTTATTGTCAGGAACTTCAAAAAACAAATAATGTGACACTTGCCCAATTCGTTCAAGAAGGTTTATCAAATTTCTTTTTACCTGGAAGTATACCTTGTGAAAAAAGTTTACTAATGTTGTCCGACGCTGCACCATACATAATAAAAGCCGCGCAAAATTTAAAATTGTTTTATAGTAACATTATTCATATCACTTGTTTAGCTCATGGGTTCAATCGTGTAGCCGAAGACATTAGGAATCAATTTCCTTTGATTAATAGTTTAATTAGCAATGTCAAAAAAGTATTTTTAGAAGCACCTTTAGGAATCCAATTTTATAAGGAGCGACATCCCGGTGTTAAGTTGCCTCCTGAACCGATTATTAAGAGATGGGATACATGGTTAGAGGCTGCAATTTTTTTCGCCGATAATTTTGAAGGAATAAAAAACGTAATTCTTAAAAGCACTGCTGGCTGCATTGCTCTAGAAAACCGTAAAAAGATAGTAACATCAACAGAATTGCTATAAGACCTTTTGTATATTAAGTCAAATTATAGCTTTGTTTCAAATTCCATTCGTAAACTAGAAACGCAAGGGATGTCGCTCTCGGAATCAGTCGAAACAGTAGACGAATTTGATATGCTATGTAAGAAGGTTAAGGGTACAATAGGTAATTCTATTACGATAATTTAAAAAAGTGATAAATAAAAATGCCGGGTATTTGAAATTGAAGAAAGTTAAGAAAATTTTGGAAGGTGAAACAGTAAACGATTTCGACCTTAAATTTAGTTTAGAATGTATTGCAAAATTAAAAAATGCACCAATTACATCTGTGGATGTTGAAAGAAGCTTTTCTATTTCGAAACATATGTATTCTGATAGAAGACAAAACTTTCTTTTACACAAGTTTGGAAAACATTTAATTATAAATTGTTTTAGAAATATGTGGTGAAAAAATTTTGTGCAATAAATTTAATGTTTAAATTTCTGCTCTTATTTATTTTATGTAAAAATTTTGCATATTGTCGCAATTTTTTTGCTTATGTGCCCCGGGTTTATGCATATTTTCTCAAAAATCGATACACATATATTGTTACGCTACACAGTAGCATACAGCCCGGATTAAAAAATTAAATTTTAAAAGAAATACATTAATTAAATTAGAAAAAATCAAATTTTATATATCCCAGTGTCATCTATCTTTATTAATTTTGATATAGAAGTGTGTTCTCTCATCAGCCAGATGGCATGCAGGGCGAGAAATTTCCGATCGAGGGGCGGTGACAAAAAAAATATTGAATAGCTCGTTACTTTCTTATATCTTTAGTAAGAGTAGAGATTCTGAGCACGGATGTTGTCAATTGTCCTCTCCTTCAAATTCACTGTCAAGGACCGGTTTAAATGATATCATAGGCATGATAACGTCGTGCCTCAATAGATTCAATCTCTTATGTAAAATTAAAACATTTAATAGTGGATAAAAGTGTTTTTATTTAATAAAAAAAAATTCTAAATGTGAACTTGTTTAAAATCAGACATAAATCTTTGGATATTTATCTCAGGTAAGTCCGTGAGTCCGTTTAGTTAATAACACTAAAGTTTTATTTAGTAATTCCACCTTTTGCAATTCAAATTCATGGTTTCGAACGTAAATACATTTAAATTAGATTTCAAAATTCCCGCGATTTCTGTTAGGCTTAAAGAGTCGTGTGAAGCAGAGTAGCCAACCCTGATGGTAAATTGCTGGATATTGGTTCGTAACGTAAATACATAATAAACACTTATAAACCTAATTACACAAATTTCCCCATGTAACTGCGAACGGTTTCGCCTACGATACAAACAATTTTCTAACCTTAATTCTTTCTGAACGAATAAAAATGAAATTTCTTATAAGTATAATTAAATTTGGAAGGAATTGAAATAATACGTTTATTTTTTAGGTAGATTTGAAGAGGAATACCTTCTGCGAGCATTGGAGTGGTCTGGAAGGTTCGAATGTCGGATCAGGGCCCTCGTACCATCGTCGTCACCTCAGATCACGGAAAGTGGCTCGTTCAGGACAGGAACATCATAACAGGAAACTCAGGAAAATCGTCGTTGAAGAAAAATTACCCAAAAAGGGTTGCAGATAAATTGGATAATATTTATGTGAAAAACTTTGTTTAACAATTAACAATTATTTTTAGGTTGTAATATGGAATAAAATTGGATTTTTACGAAATAGCCGTTAAATTTTTCAAGAACAAAATGAGATAGGTCTGCCTCGAACAAAGCTCGGTTAGTGAATGGTTCGAATTGAAAATGTTTTAACTGACTTGAAAGCGATTGTCTTCGTCAAGGAGTCCAACTGTCTGTGAAAATCCGTTAATGTAACCGAAATGAGGGAAACATCCATTGTTTTATATATGAGAAAGGCCATGTGATCGAAAGAATTGTCGACTGTTTAAACGAGATGAAAATAAATAAAATTACAAAATCTGGAATCACCTTACACTTGTAATATAATGAAGGTAGGCATCAGTGAATTGTGAGAAAAATACATTTGAAATTTTTAAACACTTATTACTATGTAAAATTAACAATCTTAAAATTCATTATTGCACCTAAAAGGTAGGCAACCATTTATACACATAGAATTGTTACAGAACCCAATTTCCAGCGATTTCCCCATGTCTTTCTGTTGACATATCAAAGCAAATGGACTGCCAATGCATATACAAACGTTATTGGACTAAATTTAACTGACATAAATACACAGTAAAAATAATAAAAACAGTTCATTTGAATTGAACTTGAATCCAATTTTGATCTGTCATTAGCTATTGTAATAGTACACTATTCAAATTCTAATATTCATTTTCGATGTGTAGATATATCACTGGTGATCATCCTGCTTCCTGAAGGGAAAATTCTGAAGAAAAATGCCTTGAAGGACTTGCCAAATGCAGAGATTTCCTACATCACCTGGACATCGTCTGGCTGTCTGTTGTTACATATTATATCCTTTTTCTTATTATATCTAATTAGTTTCAAAATATAACTAAGTAAAATAGTAACATTCCCTTTTTAAATAATAGAAGAATATATTCGCCATTACAATATATGCGCATATATTCCAGTTTTTCTTTGCTCTAGTTATAACGGTCTGCGAAGCAACTGCGAGTATTTGTTTTTACTTGAAGGGACGCATGCAGGCTGATTAATTTTTGATCTTCATCATTGAGGTCTCGCTTATTATTGAAGATAGGGGACGAATTTAAAATGATTATAAATTTTATAATAAATGACTTTTAAAATTAAAAAAAAACTGAAAAATCTTATTTTCTTATTTTTCCTCTAGCACTATTATTTGGCCTTGCAGAGAAAAACAAAAAAAATATTCTCAAAGATACTTTTAATATTTTATGTAATGGTGTACGTGAAATTTGTCTACGTTTCGGATCGTTCCGGCCATATTAGATTTGTCATCGCTACAGTTTTTTTTTTTGGTTTAACTATGTGTAACATTTTGACAAAAGTTTTTGATATGTTTTAATGGACGAAGAATCCAATCTAAGATTAAAATTTAAGTTATAACCACAAAATTTCAAATTGTCAATCACTTCAATTACACTGGTTAACAAGATTTTTGTCCCAAGCACAAAAATGCCTGATTCCCACATACCCATATTGCCATATGATGAAATCAATTATGTTTTCAGAATTTCTCCATCACTCTTAGTTTCTATGTTCCAGTATATTCACTTATTCACCTAAAATATGCATGCATAGATATGCGGTATAGAACAACATGTCTTGACGTTATTTCAGTTGTCGACTAGAGCTCGGAACTGATCAAGCAGCATGCAATGGTTAATATTTGAATATGTCTTGACGTGTTAAGACCTGCATTTCCCATTCCGAGATAGCATTTCTTGTTATTTCAGTTGTCGGATAGAGCTCGGTGAATGAACCTATACGCTAACGTTGTTAAAAGTTTTAAAGAGTGTTGTGCTGTGGTGCATTTAAGCTATTGTAATGAAACCGCGCACATTTGATCACCTGTGTAAATGCCAAGTAAATGTGTCAACCACCCGTACCTTTTTTGCTACATTTGCAGTGAATTGACATTTAAATATCAAAAACGGTCCTTCTAATATTCCTTATTTATTGGTTATGTTCCTTGATGGGACAGCTGTTGGTCAATATACCGAGAATTGTGCACAATTAGTTGTTTATTTCGTATAAATTTTAGTTTAAGAGTTAATTGTAAGATTTAATTATTTAAGTGTTAAGCTTTTTTTTTTAATCATTCCATTCATTAATTTGTCTAGTGTTCGCTAGTGTTGATTTAATGCTTATTTTATTAAATATTGTCGATTGATATACGTCTGCGTTGTACGATTTTGGGAGAGGGATTTTGATAAGAAAAACAATTGTAGAATTTTGTTAAGGACCTCCTTGTTCGACTATTGACGTGAGTAGACGTATTTTTATATTTTAGTTGCCATTTTGTAATTCATTTTGATATTGTAAATTTCGCATTAATTGTCTTTTATATAGCCAATCAAGGATTTCTTATTGTAATAATTGTTAATATATTGAAGAGTGCACTTTATAGATATAAGATCAATTATTATTTTTTGTTTAGGAAGATATATTTTTAGTTTATTTTCTCTCATTATATTTTAAAGAGTTAATTTTCCGTTATTCAATTTTGCTGTTTCATTTTTAATTATCAATCACCATAGGGTGAGTAGTAGCTTTGTTCTTGCATTTAGTTTATTTTCATTTGTGGAACCACGTGGATTGAAATTGAAAGATATTGGATAATCTTCCTGAACAAATAGTTTTATTGTTGCTTTGTATAGGAAATAGCATTGTCCTATTTTAATTTAGAGTCAGGTGTAGTTTTTATTTTAGGCCAGAACCTTCAGTTCAAGGTTTTTTTCTGCACAAGTTGTAATTTAACCCATTTTGAAAAATAAATTTAATTGTTAATTAACGTCATTGGATTAAAAATTCTGTTCTTTTATTTTTTTTAAACCCTTTAAATTTTTCGGGTAATTAAGAAACTCTGATTTCATTCACTCACAATTTACTTTTCGTGGTTAGATCTAAGTTTTAATTCGCGAGGGTAACTCTGAGGTTAATAGTTCTTTTGCGTTCTTTAAAATTTTATCCGTTGAGCTAGCTAAATTTTATTTTTATTTTTCATTTTAAAATATCAGTTTTGCATTTTTCATTTAAATTCAATCAGTACACCGCCGTATGTAAGACTTACAACGCGGGCAGAAAGTAAACGACAAATGCCTTTTGCTATTCCTATGATTTGGAGAAAACCATCAGATCTTATGACCGATTGCTATTTTTCTATTACAAATATAAGTTACATGACTTCTAAATCCAAACATACTGTAAAATATCCTAATATTCCATCTGCACTGAGACCAGTACCTAGCAGTTCGGAACAACCTGTGCCAAATCTCTACAAAACATAATAGTAAGCGACAATGAAAGTGCTGATGACGAAGTAAACGAAGAAAGCAGGCAACAATATGGATTTGGACCCAACATTTCAACCAGATTAGTCTTGTTGTGTGCCGCATCTTCAAGTCAAGAAGACCTCAACGACTTCGTCCGCGATTTAAAGTTGTCTAAGAAGGAAGGCGGCTTCCATAGACTTCTACGTTACGGATTAAAAGACTGGAATCTTCTTCAGAGTGAAACAAAAGTTGCTCTTTTTCGTAATTTGAGAATTTTTTCTCTATGGTAGAAAGAGTTGTATTTTGGAACGACGTCCGTTCTGTTATGATTATGAAGACGCTTGGTCATGAATACAATACAGATGAGTGGCGTTTGTTCATTAGCTCTTCCAAATTAAGCTTGAAAGCGGTACTACTCCACAATGGCAATAAGTTCCTCTCTGTTCCTTTAGCTCACGCAAGCGACTTGAAAGAATCATTGCAAGAATAATTTATAACAACATGAAGCTTCTTTTGGAAAAAAAGTAAGCATAACTACTTTAAGTGGAATATTTGTGGCGATTTGAAAGTTGTTTCACTTTTACTCGGCATGCAACTCGGTTACACAAAGTATTGTTGTTTCTTCTGTAAAAGGGCGGCCAGGATAGGAAAAATCATTATAAAAAGTAAGAGAGGCCAAAACGAACTTCACTGACACCAGAAAATTAGAACACATTGGTACCCTGTAACGTTTGAATTTTCATCTTTTTTCATCTCACATACGCAAACTCACTGCTTTGACAGGTTTTTCATCAACGCAAACTTAATGTGCAAAAGGGGGCAAATAAATACTTTGAGGATCAACAAGCGGGGTTGTAAGGTTTGAATTTTCATTTTTTTATTCTATTTTTATTTATGGTTAGTACTGCTAGAGTCATCTACCGGCGTGTAGTTGAGGTATGTTGGTAGCTTAACTGTTCTTCGAATTCTGCTTTTCAATTCGGGTTTTGGAATCGTTTTTTATCTTTAATAAGTTCATTCTTTGCAACGTAGCATTTCTTTCTCTTTTGTTCAGTATCGTTTTTAATTGAACTTTCATCTAAGTAGATTCCTTTCGTACCGTCGTACTCAGCGTGAGAGAGTCACCTGGTGCGCACGAAGAGACGCCCTAGAGAAAAGCCGTAGAGTCGACACGTACTTTCATGACTGCTCCGTAAAAAATACAGAAAGATAGTTTCTTTGTATGATCTGGGGGGGCCGTCATGTGATTGTTGTGGATTGATATCTTCATTTTATCCCCAGAGATAATTGGTACTATGTGGTCGTCGTCTGCGAAGATTATCCATCACCACAACGCGTTTTCGAGGGATAACATACGTGTAGACAACGCCCGCCATTGTTTTTCCGAGTCTCGATCCGCTGCATCAGGACTGAAATTACTCTATCCCGAGAAGTTCAACTAAAGGCCAGATTTTGTGTAACTGGAGCGCCAGGCCAATACTGGAGTACCAGGCCAATAGGAAATATAGCTAGACCAGGAAGTATTTCGGAATTAAGAGGCTCACTAGGATCGGTAAACTACCTAGGTCGCTTCCTGCTTAATCTTGCTACGATGGCGCATCCACTGAATGAGATGCTGAGCACTCAGACTTCATTTCATTGGCAACCAAGCGGCATTCGATCGATCTAGAGGAAATTAATCAAGGCTCCCACGCTAGCATGGTTCGACTCATCGCGAGAAACGGTGATCACAGCTGACGCGTCATCTTATAGAATAGGAGCAGTGTTGAAGCAAAACCGGGAAGATGAAAAATTCCGATTGATGGCATATGCAAGCGAAAGTAAGTGTAAACGTAATTGAGCACAGATTGAGAAAGAAGGTTGCGTTCTAGTTTGGGGATGCGAAAGGTTCAAGGATTTTATTCTTGGGCTTCATGTTGCGCATGAAACAGATCACAAACTTTTAGTACCGATTTTTTGTTACCAAGAGGTTGGACGACATCACACCAAAGTTGCAGCAAATGCGTCCACGATTGTTGCGGTATTGCTATGAAATCAAACGATTTTTAAGCACTAAAACCGAACAGTTAAATTGATTATTAATTTACCCATGTTAAATCTTACTAAAATTTCATTCCAACTCCCAGAAAATTGCGATTCCAAATTCTACTATTCGTAAGTAAACAAAACTCATTATTAAGAGACGCTCCTTCCCACCGTTCTCGAAGTATTTGTTCGCCTTATTTTGTCTTATGTACATCCCTGATTCTGTTTCTCCACTTTATACTATTTCCTCCACCGTCGATTTACCTCTTCAAATCTATCACACGCAGCAGCTACACGCGCTGTTGGATTCTAAAACACTTTCATCCGTAAATCGGTAAACATGTCCCGAATATTCGTTCTTTTCCCCATCGGTTTGCTTTCCCCCACGTGCGCCGAAATAGAAGGTTGAGGACTTAGCATTAGAGAGACTGAAGTTTACTCGTTCTCGTATAACGAAACAAAAGACGCTCAAAGTGTGGTGAACCAGAGACGTTTGTCTAAAATATGAGAGGTAGTACAGCGACGAAAACATATGAGCGCGGATCAATAAGTCCATGACTTTTTGAACTTCTAATAGGTAATTAAAAATCAACACTGCCCCGGTCAATTATAATCTGTTAGTATATATCTGTCAAATTTTGAGCAAGCTCCTTCATTAACTTTGTGTTTGCAGTTTCAAGCATACAACCTCGTGCATTAAAAAATTGCAAGATAAATATTTTTTTTTTGCGGAAGAAAACCATTACTCAAACCAAGAAAAAGCTTAATAGGTACTATGGAGATTCTGCATCATGAATTGCAATTATAAAAAAAAAAATCACGATATGATGTTGACTGATCTGAGAGTGACACTGCACGAGTTTGCTGATACCGTGGGCATGTAATACGGCTCCATGATTGTGATTTTACATGATCACTCGGGTTTCAGATAGCTCTCTGCAAGATGGGTGCCGCATTTGCTCACAATTAACCATAAACACACAACTTCAAAGAAATGTTTGGGTGTTAATCAATCATAATACGGATGAGTTTTCGCACTGTTCTGTAACGGTGGAGGAAACATGGATTTATTACAATACACCGAAGACCAGGGAGCAGTCTAAGCAATGGGTTTAGGGGCTTTATTTTAATGAATTCGGATGTAGGACCATTAAATTCTTGTCTTTAACGGTTTATTAAGTAGTTAATTAGGCGAAGTTAGGATTAGTGACTAGTTAACCATGACGGCAGTCAGCCATGACTGTGATCATTGTACCATGACCTTTTTTAGGTATAAATTAGGGTAGTTTTAGTGTAGTTATTTAGTTAAGTGTTTCTGCTGATGATGATAGCTTTGCTATCGAAACGTTCGTCCAGTTTAGTGCAGTTTGTGGTGAGGGGTTTAGGAGAAGTTTACATAATTAAATTTAGATTAGAATAAAAAATAATACGTTTATTTTTAAGTAGATTTGACGAGGAATACCTTCTACAAGGACGAATTCAACGGGCATCGGAGTGGTCTGGAATGCTCGGGTATCGGATAAGGGTCCTCGTACATCGTAGGTACTTCAGATCACGGAGAATGGTTCGATCAGGACAGGAACATATCAGGAGACTCAGGAAAAACGTCGTTGGAGAAAAATTACCCAAAAGTCGTAGGTAATTTGGATAATATTTATGTGATGATCTTTGTTTAACGAATAACAATTATTTTTAAAGTTGTAATTTGGATAAACGGATTTTGTCAAAATAGCCGTTAAATTTTACAAGAACAAATTGAGACACATCTGTCTCTAACAAAGTTCGGCTGTTGAATGGTTCGAAATGTTATAGCCGACTTGAAAGCGAGTGTCTTCGACATAGGGTCCAACTGTCGCATAACATCCGTTAATTTAACCGAAATGAGGAGAACATACATTGTTTTATTACATGAGAATGCCCATGTGACCGAATGGACTGTCGAATGTTTAAACGAAATAAAAATAAGTAATTATTGCAAAATTCTGGAATCACCTTATAATTGAAATATGATAAAGGTAGGCGCCATTAGATCATGAGAAAAATACATTTAAAATTTTTAAACACTTATTACTATGTAAAATTAACAATCTTAAAATTAATTACTGTACACAAAAAGTAGGCAACCATTTATACACATAGAATTGTCACAGAACCCAATTTCCAGCAATTTTCCATGTCTTTCTGTTGACATATCAAAGCAATTGGACTACCAATGCATATACAAACATTATTAGACTAAATTTAAATGAAATAAATACACTGTAAAAAAAATAAGAATGTTCATTTGAATTGAACTTGGATCCAAATTAGATCTGTCAATATCTATTGTAATAGTATACTATTCAAATTCGATGTGTAGGTATATCATTGCTGACCATCTTTCTTCTGGAAGGGAATATTCTGAAGGAAAATGCCTTGAAGGACTTGCCAAATGCAGAGATTTTCTCATCACCTGGACATCGTCTGGCTGTCTGCTGCTACATTTTATATCCTTTTTCTTATAATATCTAATTAGTTTTAAAATATAACTAAGTAAAATAGTAATTTTACATTTAAATAGTATCGAATATATATTCCATAATAATACATTGTTATTTTTACATACAATTATCATAAAAATATTCACGATATGAACGCAATAAAGTATTAAATGATACCCTCTCCGTTATTTTAATGGTTTGCAATTTATTGCAAGAACGAACAGATAACATACCTTGATGAAAAGTGTACGTCATGTTAGCTAACGCATTTATTAAATATATGTATAAAAGAAGACAACAAATAGAAATCATTGAAGTGCAGTTATTTACATTTCTATAACAACGTATATTCACAGGTTCAATGAAAACGTTCATTATATCAATAAAGTATCAAAAAAGCAAGTATTTGTCTTGAGCAGTAACATTTTGAATGCACGTCTTGAATTACGTGCCTCTGCACTGAGAAAAATACTATAATACAAACAAACAACATTCATTGAGTGAATTTTCATCAACGGAACGTAATGTAATGTGTCATTGTTATGGTGAAATATTATTTACATTTTTTGATTAACTAATAATAAGAAATAAATTAGCTTTCATTATTATAACAAATCATTGCACATTAGTTCATGGAAAATATTTCTTGTGGAAACTCTATTTTGACACTTTCAATAAATAATTTTGAATCTTTGCGTATGAGGGAATATGTATGTTGTTATTTTTACGTACAATTTTCATAAAATTATAAAAGATATGAACACAATAAAGTATTAAATAAAACTTTCTTCGTTAGTACAATGTTTGCAATTATTGCAAGAACGAACAGATAGCATACCTTAATGAAAGGAGTGCGGCAGTGATTGAATTACCAACTTACACCGTGGTCGCTCACTGAGTGTGAGTTTGGCATCTGGCCCTAAGAGGACGTGCATCTAAACTCGCCGATCTCTTAGGAGGAAATCGAGAATAACAGAATCACGACACTGAAGAATATGTATTTGCTTTTGGAGGAATACTTAATACTTGGTAGGCAGATTCTCACTTTGCAATTCCTAGTTCTGCATTCATGCCATGGTGGCATTTTTACGGTTAATTGTTTAGGCATATTCTCTTAATGTTTTTTGGTAATCATCAATGCTTATCAATCTTGTTATTTTTAATATTACTTTTACTACAATTCAATGAAATAGAGCTGCAACGCTTACTCATCAGTGAATTGAGTGAATGCAATGCGATTATTACATAAATGAAGTTCGTTATTTTAATTAGAAGTTTACTCTATAACAATAACTAAAATTTATTAGGGATTATGAATAACATACATTAAATCAACCATTTGCGATGAGCATATCAACAAATACTGTTCATTGTGTTGATGCTTTTCTTCATTCTTCTACTGGAGTTTCCACATAAAATTTATAACTCACGGTCGTTCAGTAAACCAAATAAGGTTGTTAAAACAAACCTTTTATGAATTTTCAATGATTTTGGTTTCATTAATACAATGAATGATGTTTTACCCATAAACTCCGTCTTTATTTAATTATTTTTTTTTCTTTGATTTGATAAGCGCGTTCTTTGGACCAATTTTAATGCATTATTTCATGTGAACAATGATTTATTTAATTTTTTAGGACCCATTTCTGGTTCAGGGAGTGTATAATTATTGGAAGTAAATACTGCTAACTTTTCATGTGTCAATAAAACGCAGTTGGATTTTCTTTTTTTTTTTTTTCGTTCCTGCACCTAAATAGCCACCACATTCAGCAAATTTCGAAGTTGGCAGAAAATAAAATGGAATGGAAAACAAAAAGAATATCAAGAAGTGCATTCTAAAAGGAGAAAGAACAACACAGAGGTCGACGACGACGTACAAACGGAACGACAAACTCGAATCGGAAATTCAACAGAAATCTTCTTAGGTGTTCACCTCCGCGCAAGTAACAAAAGTGGACTTGACTTCGACGTCGCACATTCAGCGCGAAAAAGGACGCGTCTACCACGGGACGGAACTTACGGAGAGCGACGGTCGCGAATCCTAAGGCGTAAAGGAATTTAAGTTTCGAGAAAGTTCTCTTCACTTTACCGGCGGCGGGTAATAATAAAACTAGGATGTGCGACGCTCGTCGGATAAGAAGCGAAGAACGGCTTTGAATAACTGATAAAATCGAGTCAACTTCGGAACAGGTAAAGGAAGTGGGACGACGTTTGTTTGAGCGAGAACTTACCTGAAAACGCAGCGAAGTCGGCGACGTGTTTTGCCAACTTTGACTGTTGTTTTGAGTGGAGGATTTCAGACGTTTTGAAGTGTTTGTCAGCATCTAAGTAATGGAGTGATTTCGACTGATTTGTCGGTAATGATAAAATTAGGATTGAGGTGGAGATTTATGCATGTACATATGTAGATATATTTTTGTTTGTAGCACATTGAGCTACAATTTTAATAAATATGTTTTCGATAGTATTTTCAATTAATAAACTCTAAGAGAACAACAGTAAATGATTCTCTAAAATTTGGTAATATCATCAAATGGAATGCTAGCTTTGCGTTTTCCTGATCTTTCCTGCATATTTTCTTACACTATCAATATTGTTTGCATGTAAGTATGTATGACAGTGCATTGCAAGGGATCTCCTAAAGAATCTATTATGTCCACTATTCTTATTGTTTTACAGCTGACCGTTCAATCCTATTCCTTTTAAAAAGTATGAGATATGGGAGTCCTCCAAGTTAGGTAAATCTCCCTCTTTGATCTCACATGGTGCCAAGAGTTTTACAGTGCTGCGCAGTTGAGAAAAAAATGGATGAATGTTTAATTACGTTATTCACAAAAATTGAGCAATTTTTTTTTGGTAAATGATTAAAATAAATTCAATTTAATATTGTTAAGGGCAGGCGACGACATCAATAGAATATCATTTATATCATATTTGCGAATGAAAACCCTCTTTTGTTAATATTGATTCATAATCGCTGAAATGCATTCAATAAAACATTTTATTAATAGAAAGTAATTTATTTATAACATTAATTTTCTCTTCATGTTCGAAATATCTCACATAAGACATGTAATCCAAATAAAAAGTAGATATTTTAATATTTCACATACTTTAAGAGCTTGAAATAGTTCAGCCTCCATTTTGAGTAATTATTTTTACTCAACAGTGCTTCCAAACCTCTGTTAATTTTCTTGTGGGTAGAACTCTATCTGAACTCAAAAAAGTCTAACCTTTTAACGTTTATAAAACCAAACGGATCACAAATCAAACAAAACTTCTACAACACAACACAAGAGACACGAACAATATGAATGTAAGATGACAAATAACATACATACTAAAATCGACACAAGCTTCTCAATTGGTATAGTAATATTCAGGAATTTACTGAATATAGTTATTTTACTAAATACAATAAATGCTAGGGTTTAATGCAAACTAGCTCATTGGGGCTTCGATACATTTCGCATACATCATCGAGGCCTTTTTGAGATCTTGATCTGACGCATAACAGGTAGTGTTTGGAACGAAACTTTCATCATCATTCACGATAGATCGTCCGCTTCATAGTACGACTTCAAGCAGTCTACTTCATTCATTGCCTGAATGAAGGGCTTGTGCATGAAGTAAATCTTTCACATTGCTTTCACGAGAATAAGCGTGTAGCAACCTGTTTGTATGTAAACAATTTACTATTTATTTTATCAATAAGTTATTATCACTAAGGTATTTCTCCAACAACTAAATTGTAACCTATTATAAAAGCCATGCCGGATGAACGGACCGGCTTGCTCCTGCCTTTCACGAAATATATCTATTCATATCGTGAAAGCAACCTCGAGCCTTCGGTTTCATTCGTTATGTGGCTTCGCACTGCAATATTTATTCACTATGCAGGCGAATGAAACTACGTTCATCCCAACACTAACAACAGGTGCGATTTCCCGAGATCTGTATTGAAGTCTCGTCCACCGCGCTGGTCACAACTGTTAACCATACTTTCTGATAATGTTGACAGGCAATATGCAGCTGCTATCGTTTTATCTTATGTACATACATATTTATTTTTATCTCTCAAGTATGGCAATTTATAAAGCAAAATACTATTACTTATTTGTAAATTAAAAACTACATTTATATTTCCCAGGCTTCTATTATAATTATACCTGTTAAATTGGGATGGGTTGTATCGAGAATTCCCGTCACGACCCGACGATTTTACTTATTGTTAGACGGGTAGAGGTTTCCGGATAAATCCAGATAAATGTAGTATACAAAATAAATGTTTAAACAGTGTCTTATTCGTAGATGCCAAACCAATTATAAGATTCTACGTTTCGCAAGATAAAAATATATGTAGTACTCAATATTATATTTACGTCACTTATCTATTACGTATTCTTATTAATACTTTAAACATTAAAAATGTTCTTAGCAAAAAAAATCATCCTTTTCTACTTCTCATCTCTTCCTGCTTCAAACAAAAATATCGTGCAAAATATTTTGATGTATTCTCTACCCCGATCTTTAAAAAAAAAATATTTTAAAAAATATTCCGCTCCCCTTTCACCCTTTTCAATCTATAATAAAATTATTTACACCATTTTTAACGCTTCTTTTCCCCAAATATTTGAAAAAAAAGAAATAATGTTTAATAAAAAACACATCATCTCCCTCTCAGCTCTACAAATGTTAAAATAAAAATACTTAAAACATTCTCCCGATATGTTTTGAAAAAAAAAGAAAATGAAAAAGCAATATACCTATTTAAAAAAATCCAATGTTAAAAAATTATGATTTGAATCGTTTTCAATGCGTCCTCTCTCATGATGTTTTTGAAAAAAGAAAAAAATATTCTTAAAAATCATCTGCCCTCTTTCGCCCCTTCCATTGTTATCATTTAAATTTTTTTTAATGCATCCTCTGCCCCGGTGTTGTGACAAAAACATAACTTTTATCATTAAAAAAAAAGAATTATTCCCCTTCCTCTCTCACCTCTTCGATGTTAAAAAAGTATTTAAAACATTCTTAATCCCCGTTGATATTATATAGGAAAATCTTAACATTGGTTGTTCAGAGCTACGAGAAACTAATTACTATCTAATACTTTTTTACTAAATTTTTATATATAATTTTAGGCGTTGTCTAAATAAAATCGTCAGAAGAAGAATAGAATTCCAGTTATTTTTTTGTATTTTGTTGAAAGATTTGAATTAATGTAAACGAGAGTATGTAGGTTCGAATCTCACGTGAAATTTTTCTTGGTAAACATTCCTCTTAATTACAGCAGAAATACATTAATTCGTTATTTATTTCATACTGTAAAAAGCTTGCAATCTAAAGGTATTTTAATTTGAACTGTTAAATTCTGTACATTTGTGATAAATAAGATGAATTTTGATGCCTTTAAAATAATGAAACTAGATGACATTGTAAAATTTTGGGGCTTTAGTCCCAAGATGACTCTGTGGTACGGAGCATTAGTTTGGTGACCAAAGGTGTGGCAGACGGGGGCGGCCAAAACGCTAAGTGCCTTTTAAAAACTGCCGTCTGTGTGTACCGAGTTCAATGAGATCGACCTCCACCACCACAATGAAAGTAATTCTAAATCTGGCACCGCTACGTATTTATATACAAGAAACTACCAGATCTACAGCACATAGACTTATGCGTATTCAAGCACCGATAAGCAAATCGCACGGCAGTGATTATCAAAAACTATTAGATGAACCTTTGGGGATGTTATGTGATGCCATGGTTCAAAAACTTATCCTAAATAAGAAATATCAGGTTATAATACCAGATAAGAAGGACTGGGAGATAGGCACTCCAGTAAGAGCGGACTCGAACTGATATACAGGCGGCTCTAAAACGGACCTGGAATATATGCAAAGAAGCCTAAAAAAGGCTCTTTTGGCCAGCTTCAGCAAAGATACCAACGGTGCACAGTGGTCAATTTAGGTGGTTTTGCGGAAATTAAATAACTTTTGAACCACACTCCGTTCCGGAATGAAATTTCGTACAATGATTATCTATATAATTAACTATTTATGACATGAGAAATAATACATGAATTAGCATATTAGAGGGTAATTATCGATAAAGGAAAAAAACGTTTAAGTAATTTCTGCATTTAAAATCAGTTAGTGTTTCGCCATGTTGTTGAAGACTTTGTAACTCAATTTTTACGCAACTTTCTTTAATAGTTAAATTGGCAGGATAGCATTTTTTCTTTTCTTCATTTAAGTAACAAGGATGGAGAACATCGTGGCTACTGTTCTTGAGTGCATTTCTTATCACCTCATATTGATGTTTGGATAAATCTGCATCTATCATAAGAACTAACGCTTTCTCTGTCGCCATATATTTTGCTCTACATAATTTTAGAGTATCAATTCCATTAGCAGCAGCTTGAAGTTGTTCCTCAGGAAAAGTTTCACGCAGTTGTTGAATTTTATACCGTTTAGTGCGATCACAACATTCACTGAATCTCTTTGTTGGGGAGGCCTGTTGATAAAGACCTTTTTTTTCAGAGATGATGGTGCTTCATCCGTAGTATCTTCCTCTTCCGTGTCGAGTTTTACGATAAAAACACGTAGCCATTCATTGTAGTCATTAATTTTTTTTTCTCAGTTCTATGGCTGTTGTTCCACTTTGTTTAGAATTTGGAAACAAAGTTCTTTTTTATTTTATTTAAAGTATGCTGGATTTTGTTTTCATCTATATCTGGATACGTTTCACTTAAAAAACATTTTAAGTCATTTACTTGATATTTACACTTGATTAATTCACTGCACAATACATCATAATTTATTGATATTGTATCCAGTATTAACTTGGAAAGATATACCGTCAAAGACTGATGCAATATAAACTACCCTCGATATGAACATCAACAATTTTCAGTTCAGCTAGAGAATAAAGTAACCGTGCTCCTAACTAAGAGAGAGAATAGAAGACGTGAACATAATTTTTACAGGATTGGTATATTGTAAAAATTAGACTCTATTGAATAAATGAAATAAAAAGAATTTAGGTATATTTTTCGAACTAGTGGCAAAAAAAATATCGCTGTATGCTATTTTGTTTGCGGTTTTGAGAATAAGATCGTCAAATATGTAAAAAACGCGACCATCGGGCATTAAATAATTGAGTAGTCTAAATATTACTTTAAATTTCAGGCGATTACACATCTAACTTTGCATTAAATTGAACTATCTACCATAAACCACTGTCATTATCAATTCCTATTGGTAAAAAATACATTTCCTTTATATGAAATATGAAGCAACCATAATAATGACACACAAATTTGTGTTTACAATTTATGTTTATTTAATTTTTACATTTCGAAAAAAAATATTTTCTTATATTTTTAGTTCTATGTTTTACTTACCGGTAGTTTTTTTTTGTTCTGTTTTATATATTATTATTTTATATATTTTAAGTTACTTTCGAATTTAATTTTGATTTACCTTTTGACAAAAAGGCCCGTATTTGATATATTGTGTTTATGAATGTTTACATATTTTGAATGGCACCTCACTGCCAGTATAGATACCTGCTCTGGGAAAAAATAAATTTAAAACTTTTTCTCTTCAATTATTTTATTTAGGCAGGTGTTAAGTTATAAGTATTGCACTTACTTATACATCAGTAAATTAACATTAATAATACTAAAGAGTATGCACGAGTAAAACTAATATTTTTTATTTTTTTTAATAATAGTTGCTGACACGTCAGTTGCGGATCACCCCGTATAATACTTTAGTATAATAGGTAAAATATTACTTATGCAATTACAAATAAATTGCGTCTGTTAAAATTACAAAACTGTGTAGTAGTCTAATTGAAAATCCTTCCTAGTGCTGTGATAATATTGTATACTGTGCGCGCTACTAGATTTTTAGCTATTTTTCAGCTAGAGGCAAAAGTTGGGCACCCAATTTTGTTCGCTCTCTGTTCCTTGGCTATGGAGAACATGTAGAAGAAAGAATCAGCTTGGCGTCGTTGCGCTAACATTGAAAAGTCTTAGACAGAATATTTTCCTGTCCAATTATATCGCACTTTTTCGTAAGTTAGATAATAACCCTGTGTAATATCATTAGATCCTAATGATTGTTACTGTATAGTAAGCATAAACCTCCACTTTAACATTTTTGGTACTATTTGTTTCAAAACTTAATTTGTTTCACTTATATGCATTCTTACTTTTCAGTAATATTTCAAGCAAAAAATCGATAAATACCATCATTCAACTTCAAAGTGCTACTGAACGTCAGCAGTTTTAATTTATGTACACTATTTCCTACTAAATTAATCATTTCTAATCCTCTGCTATCAGAATGAAACCTGAAAATAAACAGTTATACCGCATATTCGAAAAATAAGGACTTTTTTCGCCTATATCCCACTGTCGGTCGTCAGGTAGGTCTGCTCAATTCATATTTGTGTCACAGAAATAGATAGATGGACTGAGTTGGGTAAAAACATCGCTATTTTCTCTGACAGTCTGTCCACACTTAAACCGATTAACTTCGTAAGTGTGGACTCTAAGCTGATTCGGGGTTGCGTAAGCGCCCTAAATGGTGGTAGAATCAAGGAAAACCATGTGTTTCAAAAAAACCCGCAAACTTGCCTGGTTCGTAAACACAGCGTGCGTGAGGGAAAACGAGGGGGCGCATGATTTAGTCAGGCGAAGTTCGTCAAGGTCATTCTTTGGATGATAGCCCTCTTTTGGCTTACGCAACCCGCAAAGTAAAAATCCATCAATGAGATATCAAATCCCCAGAGAGTGTGATAAAAGTGGCAAGAGCAGAACAGAGACAGGGAAAAGAGCTTCGAAAGGAACAGAGGCTTGAATTTACCTAAAGATCTACTGAGTAAAGATAGGAAGACTGTTAAAATGATAGTAGGTCTGTTGAGTGGTTACTGTATAGACTAAATAGGCATATGTACAACATAGGTCTGGTAGATGATGTTACTTACAGATTCTGCCGCGAGCAGGAAGAAACACCAGTCCATGTGCTGTGACGGTCTGGCGAAGACAAGGTTACTAGTAATCGGCGTAGAGAACCTTACAGCTAGCAGCTCCACAAAGAAGCTGCTCCCAAGCATGCTAAACCTAATTAAGAGAACAAAATTAGAGAGCGTCTTCTAGAAGGAAGGGGATCACAATACATCTGAAAAGGTCGCAGCGAAACTGAGTCGTGGGTCACTCCAACCCTAATCTAATCTAATCTAGCTGTAAAATTAGTTATCACAATGTTGTTCTATCGTGTATAGAAATCGTTTTGCTACCGAAATATATTTGTGGAAGCAAAAACTGTATTCATGCTGTTCATTTAGTGACAATAATTAATCCGTATTAAATGCGATTCGACATTTCACGTTGGTAATTGCTTACCACACTATCACACAACTTTGCGTTCGCGACATCGCCGAAGCACAACGTAATTAGACCAATAATAAAGCTAATTCAGTTTTAATTCCGTACGTAATCCGATTCGGTGATTAATGGAGCGTCTAAAACCGATTTCGTTCCGCTTATTTCATCGAACTTGATAATCCCAATTTATACCAAACCCCAAACTGACACAATACAGAACAAACAGATTAAAGGTAACGAACTAAAATTTTCTAACGCGACTCCCGATTTTCGGTTGCGAATTTTAACGAACAGGGCGCTACGTTCGCCCAAAATTAATGATCAAAAGTGCGACACGTACTGAAAATGCAATCGAAATTAGCTAATTCCGCGAAGAGGAACCGCCAGGGAAATAACGAGTCGTTGGCCGCATTATATGTAGAAATTATTTCCGGATATTTTGGGAAATAATGTGTGCCGCACACATACGAAGCACTCCATTCTACCCCTATGGACAATATTCGAACGGTGGCGAGAGATGAATTCGGTTTTCTATACCACCTACCTCCCTAAAAGGGCCTACAGCGACGCGTTTCAAATAACTCACTCGTCAATCGAAAAAGTTTGCTTTTGACAACCCTTAAATTATATATTCATTAGCTGAAATAGAGCGGTGTTAAAATTTAACGAATGGCTGACTTTTCTGACGCGCACTGTATTGAATTGGAATTTTTTTATGTGCGAGTGTGTGCGTATATTGCGAACGGCGACTGACTTGATGAGGTTTATTCCGTCCATAAATTTGCAATTATTCCGAATTGGCTCTGTATGTTTTTTATGTGCATCGGTATTGCCACGGCACAAATGTGGCCGCATGGATATCAATGTATATAGAAAATGGCAATTTTGTGAGCTAACTCACTCTAGTGTTACCCATTAAAACTTTGTTTACAATAAACAATTAAACTAGATCTTGTCTGTTGTCACACACCGATTTGAATTTGAACTTATATTAATTCGTAATACCAATTAGTGCCATATAAATGACACGTTTATAGTCTCAGTGAGTTTTCTTTTTCCTTTCTAATCAATTAGAACGTCTGTAAATGACGTCGATGGTTTGTGACACTATGGCGTCTCTTTCACATTTTAAAAAACGTCGTAATATTGGGACAATCGACATAATTAGTGGCTAAATATCGACGTCTGTGTGACGGCGTCGGGCCGCTACCTGAGTGGTGTCGTTGGTACTGTTTGAGAAAAGCAGTTGTGATATAATTATCACTCAGAATGAGTGAAACAAATTTTGAAATATCTTGGTACGGATCTGCTTACACCTGCAGGTGTGTTTATAGTTGCGCTGTGTTGCTAGTCAGTGGGTACATCTTATTTTTTTTTAAAGGAGCACTCTGGATTTGTTTACATCACTGACTTTCTATTAATAAGTGCTTTAATATTTTTAAGTATACCATATGCATCTCTTCAACTTTTCGAGTTACAATAGTTTTGATTAATTTTTCATTGTTGCAATCATATTTGTAAACTTGGTAAGCGAAGATTGTAAAAATGAAGATCTGAATATAAATATTTAATACAAACATTACAAAAAAAAAATCTAAAAATAAGCAAATCAATATAAGTAAATAAATAATAAAGGTTGCCGAATAATATATAAGAACAAAAATAACTGCAGTTTGTTATCAAAAGATGTATTTACATTCAACAGAATTTCTTCACGGACACCGCAAACGCGTTTCTAATCCTGATCTTCAGTTGTTGCAGGCTGCTAGACAGAAGGAAATTTGTAACACTAAAACTACACTATGCCGAGTTCATGGAGGCCCCCCAAATAGTGTATTTTTTTTTATTTTAATAGTTAGAAGATATTTACTATGCCTTAGTGTAAGCATAGAATATCACTTCTAGTCCGAATGTTACTGTTTTATAGCACATGGTTTTTAAACAACATCTATACAGTGATTGTTAACTCTGGAAAGAGGTAATTTTCTTTATTAAATGTTTTATCAATACTACTGTAACGGAAGAATATTAAATCAAGTTCCTTATTCTCTATTAAATGAAGCAATGACCGTGTTTCGTGAGTAAAAACGTATTAAAACCGAAAATAAATATTGTCCATATACAGTTACCCATACAGGATCCACATTAAGTGGTTCATAAAAGTTATGATTTCTAGTATTTACTTAATTTGAGATTTGGCCACCACTATCTGTTCGATTTGAAACTATAAATGTAAAATACTTTTAACCAGAATATCACTTCGGTTGACCGAAATAGATGTCAACTTTGTTATTTTAAAATCAAATGACCGAATTTTTTTTTCATTTTGGATTCTACGCCATATAATCACGTCAGATTTATGAGTGTTCCTATAGCTCATAATGTCGGCCGTCTGAGTTATTTAGGCTTTTTTTTTAGTCATAATCATTGCATGATGAATGCTAGACTAATAACTCTAAGAAACTGTGTTCAAAACTGAGGAACAAAGTGACATATTTTCAAATGCAGAAAACTCAATTTTTTTTAAATAAAACACCCTGTATTTTAATTCGAAATTAAAAAGTGAATATCATCCACTATCATTTTACATCAGTATTCCCTATTACCTATCTTTAATAGATTTTGAGATATGAGCAACTTTTTGTTAAACAGACTAAGTAGCCCTATCTTTTAATGTTTGTAGCTGGCTCTGGATGGGATTAATGTCAAATTCATGTATTATTCTTTGAATAATCATACAAGAATGTCGCTGTTCAATAGTCATTTCTATTTAATATTGCGTTTACAAAAAGGTGTAATGTACGATGATATCATAAATACTTATGGTTAGTCAATAAATTTGACATTAATCCCATTCAGAGCCAGCTACAAACACGTAAAAATAGGGCTATTTAGTCTGTTTAACAAAAAGTCGTTCATATCTCAAAATCTATTAAAGGTAGGTATAGGGAATGCTCATATAAAGTGATAGGGGATGATATTTACTTCCTAATTCCGAATTAAAATAGTTTTCTGCATTTGAAAATATGTCACTTTGTCCCTCAGTTTTGAACACCTTGTATGTAGAATGTAAAGTGTGTGTACCGTTTCTTAGAGTTATATCTACGTTCATAACATAGAAAATTTGGAGTCTTTACTTGCAGTATTAACCGAGATATTAATTTCCCAATGATGCAATGATTATGATAAAAAAAAAGACAAACTTAAATAACTCGAAAACGGCAACATGTAGCTATAGGAATAACTAATGAATACTGACGTATTTATGGTCGTAGAATCAAAAAATGAATAAAAAATTGGATCATTCTATTTAAAATAACAAAGTTGACATTCATTTCCCCGTACAACCGAAAGTGATATTTCGGTTAAAGGATTTTACATTTCTAGTTCCAATCGAACAGATGATGGTGCCAAAATCTGAAATATAAGTAAATAATAGAACATCAGAAACTTTTAATAAACCACTTACGTGGAATAGCCTGTATAGTTTAAACTTAAACTCAAATATCGAAAGTAAACGAATGGACAACACAGGAAAGTAGTTTTTTAAACATGTTGAACATCTTATCATCGTTGAATACCTGATAGTGTTCTTCTACTGATGATGCAGTAACTCAATACTGCGGCACTTTGTTAATTAGATAATTGATATCGACCTATTTACTTTCTTCCTTTCTGATGGTATCTTCCACAAGTCTTTTTTTTTCAATATTTCCCTGCTTCTGTAAAACTATACTGAATGTAATTTATATAGGTGAGTATATATTCTCTGCCTGAATAAAAAGATCACTTCTTGAAACATTTTATTGAATTTCACTACATATTGTACAGTTAAAATACATACAAATATTTTGGAACTAAATATAATCGCATGAAGAATAAAGTTGTGAAATATTAAGTGTGTTCTTTAAATAATCAGGACAAAACGTCAATTAAATTAATCCTTCTACTGTGTTTGATTTTGTATGGTTGAAAACTTCGCGTAAACTCCATAGTTACTAAAACATTTGTTATGAAAAAGTACACATATTAGTTATATCTATGATTTTTTCAAACCAAAGTAAGTTTTCATTTTGGCAATATGGTTTTACTAAAGGAAAATCGACACCGCATGCACTGGAAGCCGTAGCGAGTGCAGTGGAGAAATATGGAGCCAAGTGGTGCGTGCTCGTCACCTCGAACGTGCAGAATGCATTTAACAATGCCAGCTGGGACCATATATTAAAAAGCCTTGCGACATCTTTAAGATCCGACTGACAGAGAAATCTGAGCTAATAGTGTCATTCGCGCTCGACCTGACGCTTGTGTGGCGCCGAGAATTGAGTATACTCTAATGACAATGTTAAAATGAAATCTCTGAGCATAAATAATCAAATGCTATGGAAAACAGAATCTACAATTGGCACCATAGAAATCAGAAGCGCTGATTCTGAAAGGCAAGCGGAAAAAAGATCATATCTCCTTTAATGTCGGTGGAACTAGGATAACACCAGTAAGGACCCTTAGGTATTTAGGAATAATATTGGAGCAAAGACTATATTTTGGAGACCACATTAAATATGTGTGCTGGAAAGCGGGGGAACGGACAACATTACTTACCCGTGTAATGCCTAATATTGGAGGTCCGTGTAGTGCAAAGCGGGAGTTGCTCTCTGGAGTTATGCACTCGATAGTGTTGTATGGTGCACCCATATGGTACAAAGTCTTGGACAAAAAGGTATATGGGAACCTCGTGGGAATACATTGGAGGGGGATGCTGCTGAAGGTAGCGTCAGCGGTTCGAACGACGTCACTTGAAGCGCTACAAGTTATTACATTTACGGTCCTAATAGATCTTTTGACGCACAAAAGGAGGTGGGATGATAACTTGGAGAAGGCGCAGTGGACCAAGAAACTCATCTCAAAAATAAGACCACGGATCGCTTGCACACAGACTACGACTTACATCACGCAGCACACGACGCGCCATGAATTCTTCGGAAAACCTATTGCCAAGAGCTCTCGCAAGGCAATAGTAGATAGCTGTGCATACTGCGGAGAGGTGGACACACCACAGCATACCCTCTTTGAATGTGGAAATTGAATAGCCAGAGAACTGCTGCTATGATGGAGATTGGAACAAGCTATACGTGGAGAACATGGTTACGGTCATGATGGCGAGCAGTCGAAATTGGTAAGCCGTAAAGGAAATGGTGCGTCATATTTTGAGGCATAAGGAAAGAGACATTAGAGCGTAATAACGAGTGGTAGGAGCAAGGGACAGCCGGGTGTGTTCCACGCTGACCCTGGATAGGCGGTACCAAGCCTACCGCTGGCGAAGAAGGGAGGCTTAGTGGGTAGGCTGGCCTTGCACCCCCGACCAGAATCCCACACATCGGCACATACGGGTGTGTCGGCGTCTTCGTGAAGATTCCTCCTCTCCAAAAAAAAAAGTTTTCATTTTGTGGTGACTGAAGAGTCCCGAACAAAGAACCATATCTTTTTTATACAAATATGCGTATTTAATCCATTAGGTTGTAGAATTTCATAGTTGTATACACTCTATTTAAGTTTATATGTAAGCCCTGATCTGCAAGTTGCAAGTTTACAGTAAGGATCAAATTGATTTCATGCTGTACAATAATACAATTTTAAATAAATGTACTGTCTATAATACATATATAGACAATGATTTAGCTTTATTTTACTGCAGCACGTATGTACAAATTACTAAATACACAATCTAACTAGCGGATTGGTGTTTAGTGTGCGTCTGGTCCACTGAAGCATTGAACGCTGAACCGTTACAATTATTCTCGCCAATCAGAACGCATCGTAACTGATCATGTGTTATTACAGCTCGCGAAATACAATATGCACTTCAAAGAATAGACTATTGTTGCACTGACGGAGTGTATACTTTATTCTGCCAGGGTTGAATTGCACTAAGTAGTCTGCTAGTGTAATTATTTCACACTAAATTTTTTTAGTCTAATTATGTACACTATTTTTTTTTTTAGAGTTAAATCAATGTGTGTATATACACTACAATTTTAAGTTACAGCAAAATCCCTACAACAGTTTATAAAGTCATGGAGCAATACCCTGTTAATGAAATAGCCTGTATATAATATCAGTTAGATTTCAGTCAGAGATTACTTTAATAGGTATGTCCAGTTATTGCTGATGGCATGATCTAACTCATATTTCGTACTATAGCATGGTAAAATCTAATTATTTTACTAATATTAAACAAGTATTGTGACAGGGAGAAGGTGCTTCTCCCTGTCACAATACTTGTCATAATAAATGATATGCAAAGACCTATAATCTGATTCTTACAATCCATTTTTGCGAGGGCATGCATTTGAAAAAGTAAACATACGTTCCCAACAAACAATTTCCAGTAAATTTCCGAAACAAGAAAGGAACTCTACCGTACAAACATCTATGGAACGGTCGTATAAAATATTTACATTCCAATTATCCTTCTTCACCGGGCACACACCACTTGCACGTTTCCCATTTTTGATATCGGACTGCCGGCTAGCAACATAAAGCCACACACACATCAACTGCGGACTTCGCGAATTGCCCGCAAAAGGAAAGCCACTTCATACACGACCAACGAAAGCTATGTAGGTTCGAGATTCAATCCCACGCTCCCATCACACGTATGTTTTTTCTCTTATAAATTGCTCCTTTCAGAACGGAAACTGCAAGCGCTGTTCAGCGATAAAGAAGTAGACGCTACCACTTGAAAGCAGAAGCTGAGTGAGCTTCGTTGTTCTACCGAAAAACATACGTTTCCGCTACGTCAGGATTAATAAGACGCATACGTCTTCATAATGGGACAACGGTCAGGAACACGTGTTTTTGAACTGTTCTGGGCGTATATTATTCCTGTTTTTGTGTGGAGAATACATTATTTTTCTTGGCGAGATTGATGGTTCACTTCGGTTGTAGGGCGCTGTCCAACTTTTCTATCTACATATATCGTATGTGGCGCTGTTGTGCTCTCGCGGTGAATTATGTTATACCACTCATATGACAGGTGAGGATGTGTTTACTACACGGGTAAGCAACAGAAACCTATGAAAGTAATTAATATTGTAACTCTGAAAGGCTATATACAGGTGTGTTTTTTATCTTGAGACAACGGAATATCTCTAAAACACTGCATCAAATCAAAAAAAAAGATCTCAATAAGATTTGTTATAATGTAGGAGGCTCACTGAATGGTGCCGAACTCAATCTCCCACCTCAGTGTGTATTTTAAGTTGCATATTATGATTGTTTTGATTTGCTGATTTTCAATTTACCGAGAATTTCCACAATTTTGTTTTGTTTTGAATAATTTTAGTTTAAGAGTTTATTGTATGTTTTTAATTTTGTAGTGTTAAGATTTTTTTTAATCCAGTGATTCAAATGTCTATTGTTGCTTGTGCTGATTTTATGCGTATTCTATTTAATATTGTCGTTATAATGTTCTACGTCTGCGTTGTAAGACTTCTGAGAGAGGGATTTTTGTAAGTAAAACAATTGGCGAGATCTTGTTAAGGACTTCCTTGTTTCGGAATATTGCGTGAAGCCAGACGTATTTCTTTAGTCGTTGTTGCCATTTATTGAATATTCATTTGTATTGTATAAATTTAATTTTCTTTATATATAGTGAATCAAGAAATTTTATTGTAATAATTGAATATATTAAAGTGTGCACTTTATAGATATAAGATCAATAATAATTTGATTTAGAAGATTTATTTATTTTTCTCTCGTATATTTAAAGAGTTAATTTTCTGTAATCTATTTTGCTGCATCGTTTATTTTTTCTATCACCTCGTTTGGGTGAGTAGAAGCATTGTTCTTTCATTTAGTTTTTTAATTTTTTTTGTAAATTTCTTGCATTTGTCACGATAGATTATTTTAATTATGTTGAAAAACACGTGGATAGAAGTCAAAGATATTGAATGACGACTTCCTGAAACAAATAAAACCTTACTTTTTGCTTTGTATAGGAAAAGCATTGTCCTAATTTTAATTTAGAGGCAAGTGCAGGTTTTTATTTTAGGCCAGAACCCTCAGTTCTAGGTTTTTTCTGCCCCTTTGCAATTTAACCCGTTTGTTAAAATAAATTTGATTATTTGATAGCGTCACTAAAGATTCTGTTCTTTTATTTTATTGTAAAACCTTTTCAATTTTTCGTGTAATTAAGAAAGTCTGATTTCATTCACTTGACAATTTTACTTTTCGGGTTAGATTAAAGTTCACAATCCGCGAGAGTAACTCTGAGATTAATAATTTTTTGCGTCATTAAAAT
The DNA here is from genome assembly GCA_004143645.1 of Protaetia brevitarsis. Lineage (NCBI taxonomy): Eukaryota > Metazoa > Arthropoda > Insecta > Coleoptera > Scarabaeidae > Protaetia > Protaetia brevitarsis. The sequence goes on from RXPK01004257.1 coordinate 34,576, forward strand.
CTTTTCCTTTGAGCTACCTAATAATATTATTTTTCTTTTCATTTTAAAATATTTTTTTGCATTTTTCATTTACTTCAATTAATACACAGCAATACGTTCTACATATTTTATTTCAGCCTGGAAATATTAAAATGTCATTACTACATACTTTAGTTTAATATTTTCAAACCTCCGTATCACTTTGACACAACATTTACAAAAAAAAAGAAAACATCCCCTACTCCTATACAATGCACACCACATACGTTTGATTATCCTGAAAGTTATGAAGGAGCAACAGTAATGCGATTTGAAGAACCTTCTAGGGGCATGGGAATTACCTAATTGAAACAAAATGCACATTGCCATGTTATTACAGTCGAAATACGACGCAATAAACTGGTCTAATATATAGGTACATAATATCAACGATTGAATACATACCCCTATACAGGGTCAGGCAAATGTGTGGGAACACCTGATTTTTGACTAAATTATGGATTCTATTAAAAGATAAGATGAAGGTAACA
>RXPK01004258.1:0-39082 GCA_004143645.1 Protaetia brevitarsis
GAAGAAAATAATATTTGTTTAAATGGAATCCCCTGCATATTTTTGCATATTTTGGAAGAATGAAGAACTTTGATAAAAAAATGTTTAATACACTACTACTCTAAATTTAAAAATGAGGAAATGCAGGCCACTTGAATGTGTTAATATGCCTATTGATATGATCAAGTTAGGCTACGGTTGATTAATGGGAAAAACAAAAAGCGGATAAGCTTCTGTCAAAATTAGTAAATAGTCGACGATGATATTTGCGCAAAATAGGTTAAATCCTGTTGACGTATTGCTGTGGTATAGACAACACAAGTTGGCTGAGTGTATTTTGAGTTGCATATTTTGATTTGTTTACTTTCTTCCGAGCTGTTGTTCGGTTTACCGAGAATTTTTCTCAAATTTTATGTTTATTTTGTATAAGTTTTAGTTAAGAGTTTATTGTATGATTTAATTAATTAAGTGTTAAGTCTTTTTAAATTAACTCCATTCATTTATTTGTCTAGTGTTTGCCTGTGTTGTTTAATGCGGATTCTATTGAATGTTGTCTGTTGAATTGTTATACGACTGCGTTGTACAATTTTGAGAGAGGGATTTTTGCAAGAAGAACAGTTGTAGAGGTTTTGTCAAGGACTTTCTTATTCGACTATTGACATGAGTAGACGCATTTTTGTTTATCTTTGTTGCCATTTTGTATTTCATTTGATATTGAAATTTAATTCTGTAAAAATTTAGTCATTTGTAAGCATTTCTTATTGTAATAATTGTTAATGTATTGATGTGTACATGCAGTAGATATAAGATCAATTATTATTTTTGTTTAGGAAGATATATTTTTAGTTTTCTCTCATTTATTTTAAAGAGTTAATTTTCCGTTATTCAATTTTGCTGTTTCATTTTATTTATTAATCACCTCGTTTGGGTAATAGTAAGCATTGTTCTTGCATTTAGTTTTATCTTTTTTGTAAATTTCTAGTAATTGTCCACTCTTAGTTTATTTTTATTCGTGCAAACACGTGGATAGTAATTCAATTTTGGATTACCTATCTTCCTGAACAAACAAAACTTTTGCTTTACATAGGAAATAGCATTGTTCTATTTTAATTTAGAGTCAAGTGCAGTTTTTATTTTAGGCCAGAACCTTCAGTTCAAGGTTTTTTCTGCAAAATCTGTAATTTAACCCGTTGTTAAAATAAATTTGATTGTTAATTAACGTCATTGGGTTAAAAATTCTGTTCTTTTATTTTAAAACCTTTCAATTTATCGAGTAATTAAAAAAGTCTGATTGCTTTCACTCACATATTATTTTTCGTGATTAGATTCAAGTTTTAATTTGCGAGGGTAATTCTGAAGTAGTGAATAGTTCTTTTGCGTTCATTAAAATTTTATCCGTTGAGCTAGCAAATTTTATTTTTCTTTGTCATTTTGAAATCAGTTTTGCTTTTTACATTTAATTCAATCAGTACACAGCAGTATGTACATTAGATTTAATTAATTTAAGTTTTGTATGCTTAATAATAACCATATCTATTTAAGCTCTCTTTTGACAAATTTAAATAATTTAATAATTTCAATTTCCGTTTCTTTCTCAATTTTAAAATTTAAAACAATAATGTTTTTTATTTAAGTTGTTTTTTTCTTTCAATTTATCTATGTTTATATCGTAGTGCCAAATTCTTATTACAAAGTGTGTAAGTTTCTATCGTAAAACAGTTTCTTCAACGTATAGAAAAAGAACAAGCACACAAAACTTGTTAAATCTAATGTACATCAATAGGATAAAACCTATTTTGCTCAAATATTATTAATATATATAATACATTTATTAATTATATAAATATAATTAATTAATTAATAATTTTGACAGAAGCTTATCCGCATTTTGATTTTCCATTAATCAACTGTAGCCTACTTGATCATTTCAATAGGCTTTAACATATTCAAGTGACCTTAATTTTCTCATTTTTAAATTTATAATAGTAGTGTATTAAACAATTGTTCAAAATTCTCCTTTCTTCCAAAATATGCAAAAATATACAGGGGGTTCCGTTTGTCCTTTGACAACGTTCTTCATATAAATTTCGTGTTTATTAAAAACTTTGAAACTCTCTGGTGGTCCAGCAGAAAGAACTAATGAGTCCGTCGCCTTTAAAGAGACCTCTTATTTGACTACACGAATAAATACGGGTTACTTAATTTTGAAGAATTTTAACTAGTTTTGTCCTTGTGATTAGATTCGTAAGAGATATTTTACTACACATGTGGACACTGGCATAAAACATCTGTTGCAGAATGTATCATCATACGCACCTCGAACCGGCCATTGATTCGCGCAGTGAGGCGTGTTCGTCTTGCCTTCCCGTCAGATAGATGTCTTCTTAGCAAGTGCATCCTTCCGTTTCTCCGACGACAAGATCTTTCTTTTGATGTTAACCGGATTCTAAAGAACGTGTAGAGAGGACGCGTTGTCGACGCTTATAGCTCAGCTTTTTCTTTCTTTCTTTTTTTCACGTTGCTGTTACGATCCGTCTTCGTCGAATCGAAACCCATTGATGATGCGGCATTTAGCGGTAATGGCGTTGGTAATGAGGGCGGTGAAAACGAAGTATCTACGGAATCGTTTAAAATCGCGCGGTCGTGCTTTTTCGCGAATTTTCATCTGGTGGCTGTAGTCGGGTGAATGATGATTATTTACGCTGGAGTTGATTTACAGATACGGATAAATCATCAATAATTAATTTTTCAGAATATCAAAATTTCGTTCGCTTTTGCATAATTAAGAAAAAAGTGTTTATTTTTCGAATATTGAAATAAAACGGGCTAAATAAGCTAAAATAACCACAATTAATAAGTAGCAAAAGTGGAAACGTTTGAAATGATGGAATCTGCTTTTGGCACGAAAAAAATACTTTATACGTCTCGTTATATTTTTTTTTCTGTGTAATGGTGAACTCGTTTTCCTTCTAGCATACTTATAAAATAGGCTTCTCTAATATACGATTTTACGAATCTTTAGACGTACCATCAGTCAATGACGTCATTTTTATGTCGTTTAAGGTTTTATTACAGCTTATCTATTTGTAGCTTGACCATGGCTAGCAGTCGAAAAGAATGTATGTTCTCACTTTGGTGGTATTCGATAAGATGTGCCTCAAAGATCAGTCTCTAAACCTCTATTTTGTGTAATCCACATCAATAATCTACCATACACCATTCTATCGGCAAAACTATCCTTCGCTATTTGCTTTAAAATCTCCAAAATTATAGACAAAGCACATAAAAAAGTCAAGATAAATATTTGTGTTGTGTGACCGTATCAAGAGCAAATAAAGTAGTTAACAAATTTAGCAGCAGTACAAGTCCTGTCTACACCCAAACGAACACTCATGAAAGCTTAAGAAAAGATAACGAAAAATTATGGAGTAATATATGGGCGATTATACAAGAAAGCAAGGTGAAAGCAAATTGTGGATAGTTCCGAAGAAAGTGCAATGACAGGTTTTGAAAATGTGAATCTCGGACATATAGGCTTGGATAAGACAGTTAAGAATAATAAAGAAAATTACTGATTCCCAAGATTAAAAGCTATGTGGATCCTCTTTACCATGTCACCACCACCCAGGTGGGAAAATACCAGGATATTTGCACTCAGTTGACAAGATTGGGATCCCCTATGACACGATCCATATTGATCACTCTCGAACCATTTATTAAGAGTATAAGTGTAATCAGTATAGTATAGTTGCAACAGCTGGTTTCACAAAGTTTGTTAAGTTAAAAATACAACTTCCCAGGCTACTGATAGAAGAACCTCATATACAGGAAAACCTTACGAAAAATTGTGGAAAAAAGAAATATTATCCATACCAAGAATGCCACTCGCTACACCCAGGGTCAATGGCGAGTGGAACAACTGAACAAGTCAATCACTCCCATGCCTAACAGCCTTCACGAAAGATCCAGAAGAAAGAGATAGGGACAGACACATTAGCAGAGTTCAATAGAGCTTGAACAATACTTACCATCAGCTAATGAAGACAACACCTCTTCAACCTACTCTTTAACTTCAAACCCAGACGCATAGGACGTACATTCATTAGCTGATGAATTGAGCAATTGCACTGACGCTAATGCGACATTTCCCCAACGATGATATTTCTTACTGTGTGTGTAACTTGGTAGAGCCAACCCTGAAATTGGCTCTGATTAGTTGTAAAATGTAGATGAGAACCGATCTTCAATGGACAGAAAGAGAAACCTCTGCGATCTACTTGTGGTCAGATTTGCTGGCACCTAATGCACAACGCATCTTTTGCTCCATACTACCAATTCGCTGTAAAATGAATACATAAGTTGAACATAGGTATGAAAATAAAGAAAATTATTCCATAGTAGCAAAACCGCCACCATTGAAAAGTAATCTAATAAAACTATAATTTATCATAAATAAGTTCTCAACTTAAATTAAACAGTATTTTTTAAACGGCCCGTTACAAAGTTTCACTCTATCTTGTCTAGTCTGCATCTTACCCAGTAACTGTATACGCTATTTTTTTTATGAAATACCGTATGTTGTGTATTCAATCTGTGCGTTGTTTAACACATTCTTATATACTCAACCCGCCTAATGATCAGTAATGGGTTTAGCCCATTTTGTTATACTACGTAACATTACCACGACAATCTAAATTTAGCTTTGGGAAGTATCAGTACCAGATATTCCTAGAACATGAACAATGATATTTTATTGTGCAAATAAAACAAGTAGATACAGCGTCCATTATGTGCGAAACCTAAGACGTTTCATACCTTTGCGTTAAATATCGCTGAGATGTTCTTCATATGTAGACTCTGTTAATTAAATATATGCTTATTCATTAAATAATGGCTTAATACACAAATGTCGTCAGTGAATGTATAAAACTCATTTATTTTAATTGTTCTTCCAAATAAAAGTAATTATTCTAACACCATTTTTACCACGCACATATGTAGTAGCTAATATTTTTAGGTGGTTAGATAAATGTTTATTGTATTATCAACGTCAGTTATTGCCGTCTCGTAATTGCCTGTAATAGTATTGGGATTTTAGTAATAGCTCTTCGCAAAATCCCATACAGCCGTAATATTTGTCAGGAACAAAGTATCCATTTTGTAAGATCGGAGTTTGCTACGTAAAATCTTTTGAACTACTGCTGCTTAGATGTCGAATTCTAGTCTTTTGAGGTGACTTTTATTTGAATTTCTATGTTACTTCACTACTACATTTGGATCTGAAACAATTCAGTTTTTACTACTTTTCTTGGGATAATTAGCTTTAAATAACTAATAGTTAATTTAGAAATTCTACACAGGAATTGCGCCAGTAGACGTCCTGAAGAAATATACGTGGACCAGAACGAAAATTCCGAATCAATCGACGAATGAGATATAACAGAATAGGACGGAGGGGCAACAGACGACAAAGTGGCAGATATGCACGACTGAGACAAAATAATGTTGTAAGGTAACCTTTTGGGATCGAGACCAGACCAAATGATTTTGACCTATCTATTTAACAGAAAATTCGAGGTGGAAATCGTGAATCGGATAAGCTGGAATTATTCTAGCTACAAAGGTAGGTTCGGAAAATTGGTCTGGTTTACAGACGGATCAAAAACCGAGAACGGGATTGAAGTTAGAATCTATAGTAAGGTGAGAAACACAATAATCGCCCTTCCCCAGGGAAATATGCCACGGTCTTTCAGGCGGAGCATATGTATATATATGGCATTGTGCGACAGAAATCTATCAGAGGCCTTGTAAAAACAAAAGAGACATTCGATCAAAACTGGTTTGGCAATGTATTCGAGAACTGAATAACCTGAATAGTCATTATTCTGTGAGTGTTTAAACATAAAGCAATCGAAGGAAGCGAAAAAGCCGTTGAGTTAGCAATTAAGAGATCATCGGCTTCATATATAGGCCCAGAATCTGTTTTAGGAGTGCCCAAAAACACAGCACGAGAGTAGGTAAAAAACTGGGTTAAAGAAAAACACAAACGACACTGGAATGAAAAAAAAACAGTCAAATCCATGAAGAGACCATCAAAGAAGAAATATCAAGAACTACTGCAGGTTAATAGGAGTCAGCTTCGCACCGTACAGCTTCCCTATCTAGGCACTCGTGCAGTGAAAGGAAAACCTATAGAAAACTAGTATCCACACTGGAGATTATGGGATGGGTAGAGTTGGCTTACCAGATTCCGCGTGAATACAAGGCTTTGGACGCAAGGTAGGCAATTTTTTAGCAAGCCAAAAAATGAACCAAAAGAATTGCTTCGATCAACCATCCAGAAACCTGTGCAGATAATTGACATAAAAAACAATTTATGAAGCAGGTGTTAAATCCAAGACAATTAGCCAAATAGCCAGCATCATTTCACATAAGCAGTCTGGGAGAATATAGCAACGAAGAGTTGGAGTAAGACCTGTATTAGCCGCTATTAAAAAGAAAGTCGTACTCAACCAATAATTCAACAAATACAGTTTTAAAATACTTCAAATATTGTCGTGAATGTTAACACTGAATAGAGTTTACAAAGTTTTAAATGGGATAAATCCCAAAATCTGGGAATTATTCCTAGCATTATCAATCCGACAATCGAAAGTCACTTTAAGCTGGTGACCTGAAATAGAGAGAGAAGAGCTTAATCTCGAATTCCAATATCATCCAAAATACAATTTTCAAATCCTACCTGACTTCATCGAAGAAACCAATTCGAATGCTTCCCTGTTATATTCCGGCTACCTTGAGAAGAAAGATCCACTTACAGACTTACAGGAAGGAACAAGGTCTGTAGAATTTAAATTAATGTATTAGTTGAAAACTAACCTAATTTTTTACTCGCAGGAGTATAGTTTAATTTAAAGCCCATAACATAACAATTAATTTTATTCAAACACTCAAATTGTTTAACATAATACAATTTTTGCCTAGAAATTATATATAGTTAAGTCGTATGAAATGATTCCTGAATTTAGTTGATCAGTGCTTTAAACTTTAATCCTGTATTTGGTAAGAATTTCATCTATCAATTCCAAGCTAAAGGAACTATTTCATACATATTATCCATATTATAAAGGGCTCCATATAGACGTTGAGAAAGGTAAACATTCTGATATAGAAAAAAAGATGGGTTATAGAATTCGTTTACTTACCTAACTTAGATTTATGAAAATTAAGACAATCCGTACCCGTATCTCGATTTCGCAAAAACCACTGTTGATTTGTTAATAAGCGCAACTTTCTCTATTCAAAAGCAGCATCAGGCATTCATCCTCTTTTTGTGGGGTTGCATGCTAACAAACCTCAAACACTCATGCAAATTTCATAAGAGGAATCTCTTACCCCGAAAAAGAGATTGCCGAAGCATTATTTTGATAGAAGAAGAATAATCATCGTTCATATTGCTTTATTTCACACAAATTTTTATTATTGCAATGTATTTCAAACGTCCTCAACTTACTTCTTTAGAAAAACAATTATTGTCGATCGAAACTGAACTAATCCAAACTGCTAAAGTCCGGTAGTGTTATTTTAGTAGCTGTATTGCGAAATATTCAGCCACCGTATCTCATAATAACAAAAGCACGTACAAATAAACCAAGCCAGCGCAGAATAAACATCTGTAGCGTGTAGCAGGAGAAACAAAAATATACAATATTCTCCACTGTGGGACAACCATTTCGGCTGATGTTCGGTATTATTGCGAGCGACTCCGTCCTGTGTGCGCTCCAGGCGTTATTCCATCTTATTACTTCAAAGAACAAACAATCGCGCAATGGTACATAGACGTACGGGGCCAATATTTACCAAACCCTATCTAGACAGAAAATTTACGCCCGTGCAAAATTAGTGCTTCTTCTAGCTTCTACGACGAGATGAGATTTACTTTTCGAAGCGATGCCTAGACAAGGAATAAGTGGCGTGTTGCGTGCTTCCTGTATTCTCCGCAAATATTTAATGTGTAGAGAACGCATACATCTTCAAGAACGGCGACTTCGCTTGGTAACGACCTTCGATTAGAGATCTAGCTGATATTATTATGTCTTGTTTCATTTTAATAGAATATAAACTAGTCGAGCACAAACTGTTCTTAGAAGTTTCACGTTCTGCAATAACCAATAAGTCTTTATTTCTAATGTCAATGGTCTAAGTAAAGTGCTTACAGTTACCTATCCTGCAATACTTAGCAGTTTAATAACTTCGCGTATAAATTAGTTTATATACTTCGAGTGCTCTACCACCTATTGAATAAATAATGATTAATGCTTTCCTCTTGCGCAGTCATACACCAGCTGGCGTTTTTAACCAGCTAGAAAACTTTTCACCTTCAATGCGTTGATCTATACTGGGTTAGTACGAAACATGCGGAGGGAGATGTATTGTGGTTAATATTTCAGAATATTTCTTCATTAATTGTTTTTAAATGACAGCATTTTTTTTACTGCTGTTTAAATAGGCTTTGCTCATTAATTTTTTCTTGGAATCATCCGTTCCTATGATGGACGCTTCGGATTGCGTTGGAGAACCATGATGATTCGTTAATTTTTTTACATTTCTTCACTTTTGTCAATTGTAAGAAATAAGTTTTGCTTCAGTATCTTCTTTGATAAAATAAGTAACAAATTTTCATATGGAGTTACAGTTACAACTAGCAGCTTAGCTTAGTATCTTGCTGAATGGAGGAGTTAATTATAACCAATACTCAATGACATATTTAAAGAAAAGTTAATTTTACTAATTGTCATAAAATTTCCTGGACCTAGCTTCCTTGTTTTAGACAGTATTTGCTGTTTGCTGTTATATCCTGATAAAAGCTTTAGATGCGGTATTATTTTAAGGATTATGAATGAATACCGCGAAGAAAGAAATATTTTAGTTAATTTATATTTAATTAAAACACATCAAAAGGTTATTGCATTTGGAAATTTATTTTAAAAATGAATTAGAATATAAGTTGGTATTTGTTTTGGTATGGTTTCGCTTAATTGTGCATGACAGGCATGTCTCTTAAATTTTGGTCTACATTTTGCAGAATAGTTAATTATCTTGTAAACCAGTTGAATTAGGTATAAGAAACCTAATACCAACTTGTCTTTATTTAGTCTGTACTATCAAAATATGTCATAATATACAGGGTGTTCCATTTAATTTTTCACAACTTTGGTGTGTAACTTTTCTTTGAGTCGCCCAGTATACTTCAAAATAATTTTGAAATGTGGTCCTTCTGAGCCTGTATAACCCTTAACAAAAATTGAAAATATGTTACCACTTTTCGTATATAAACCGACGCGAATGTGGTGGTCCACCTGTATATACAGATTTCTGATGATTTCCTTTTTTTATATCTTTGTTTGTTTGTGTTAGCATATATGCGGAAAATATAAATTCTATTAACTCAAAATGACCTAAACAATCAGTAGAATACTGGACTGAATTTACCTACTCGTGGGATATTGTATTAATCTTAAGTCTTGAAGTGTTTATCATATTTATATTAATATATTAATTTAGTAAATTATACAGTTGTTGCTAGAAACCATTCCTTTTATTTGTAGTAAGACCGGTAATATATTTATCAATCCCAATAAAACTGTATGTAATACAATTGGTAATACTACTACAGAAGGAATGGATTAAATATCATAGTTTATATATATACAGGTTGATGAAAACACACGATCTGTAGAGAGTCTTGCCATCTAACGAGAGAAAATGTAATTTCATGTGTGTTTAAGAATAAGGGAGGGGAGTACAAGATACAGAAACGAAGGAAATAAACATTAAAAATCTATAGCTAATTGTAAAATGACATAAATTAAGGATTTAAAATAAGAAGAGACAATAATAATCCGCGCATTCATTCAATAAAAATATTATTTTAAGTATTTTCTAAGCCTAAAATCGACGGTATAGCAAAATAAAATTCATGTCATTGTGTAAACAACCCGTGGAATCTTTTCTTTATGATACATCGTATTTGTGTTGTATTGTTTATTTTTTTAATTGTTAACATCTTGTCCTATATAATTGGTGTTACATTATTTACATTTAATTTTATAAATATTTCTCATATTAAGTGTATTTAATTTTGTTTGGCTGTTATTAAAAACATCCAATCTTCCTGGTGTACTGCCATTATGAAAAACTAGCTTATCTTTGTTCGTTTCGAAGATACGTCTCAATTTTTTAACGGTTCTGGAATATAGATCAGTTTTTTTTTTACAAGCATTTGAATTTAGTTGACTATCAATGAGAACCGGATTGCGATTTTATACATCTCGTCCTTGTGAACACAACGAAATTAAGTTGAACTAGCGAACAGATAAGACAAGAAGCGTTTAATGTTTTATCTCCAAAAATGACTTTATTTTATCACAGATCCCTCAGCTATCTTCCTTCATCTACACAAACACAAAGGACGCATATCGTTGAGGGAAGTACAATCTCAATTCAAAATGGGCGCTATTTATCATCCACTGTCATTTGCTGCGTTAAGATACGTAAGTGTACAAATCTAGAATTTGATTTGTAATGAAAGCATTGTTACGTGTCATTATTAAATGACAATACAACGAGAAACTAACAAAATAACAATTTTTTAATAGGTTAAAGTGAAAACGCGGTGTAATTACTGCAGTGACGCCCTTTATATAAATTGACAGAGCTATTAGAATGCCAAGATACTGCACGCGGATCCATTAAAAATGGCATGTGCAGCTTTTATCTCTATCTCTTCGCTGTTTGAACCAGCGAAAAGATAAGACCAGAAGCAACGCTTGTCACTTTATGATGAGCTCACCTGCACGACTTTATCGCAGCCTAGAATTAGCAAAATGTAATTTATAATTAATTAGTCTCTTAAATAAATCATTTTTCTAGTCATATAAATAAATATTAATTCTACTTTCAATAACACACACAGAAACGTAGAGACGATTAGTTTTGCTAACCAGAAACATTGACGATGTTGTAAGTATCTAGGTTATATCCAGATAATATATTAAGTAATTTACAACATTAATTAATTTTACTAATTCTAAACTACCTGAAGATGGTCGAACTATAGACGAAACATGTCGTAATAAATTATAAAATTTACAAGATTGAAAAGAACTCTATTTTGTCAATTATACATATAACCAATAATGGACTCACAACCAAATTTATTTATTCATTCAAATTCCACACAATGTGCAAATGACAGCAGATACTGAATAGCGGCTGAAGACAGCTAAGGGATGCGATGCTAAAATAATATAACACCACTGAGTGATATTTTTTGGAGATAAAACTTCAAAAGTGCAAACAGCAAGTGACCTTTCTTGTCTTATCTGTTTGCTTGAACCCACGCTTGTTTTATTAATGATTGTTGAATTTTTAGAAATGTTAAATTTGTTGTCATTCCAATAATTGTATTTAATAGACTAAATTATATAACAAATATATAATGCAGAATCAAATTTTTGAGTCTAGTTTTATATAGGAATTACAATTTTGAAAATGGCTGTTGGAGGCAATCGAAAAACGTCGCTGTAGTAGACGACATAAATATATAATGTAGTTATTTAAAAATTTTGCTGATAAAATCACCCTTTAGTTTATAATTTATTGTAAATAGTTTTATCTATCGATGTGATATTGTAGCTAGTATGTACTAGAACTTTATTGAAATTAAAAATGAATTAATGAATAAAAAAAAGAACAAAAAACGATTATTACCAAGCGCAAGACTTTTATATTGAACCTAATCCCCTAAAATGAACTATAAAGACAATAAATCGCCCTCTACATACTTTTAACTAACCCTGTATAATTGCATGTATGTGCAAGTTAATAAATTTCCAACCGTTAATTTAATTAGCTTCATATTCGTGCACTTTAATACAGACTTTATTAACCACTAAAAATACTATTTTAACCCACCAATATTCGCACGAAAGCGAAAATTAATTCATATAATTTTACTGCCGCTATAAAAATACGTGTAAGCACCAGAGTGGCGTAGGTATATATAGTGAGCGCGACCGATGATGCAGTACACAATTTACAGTCCCGCCGAGCTTTTCAACACACGTTCGCTTGGCCGGGTGAGAATTGTATGCGGTTTAAAATCCTGAAGGAAAGAGGTTAAGCTCGCGCGCACTACGGTTTATTGAGCTGTCGTATAAATAATTCTCAGTTTGACGAACGGGATAAGTGGCGTGTAAAATTCACAATTCTTGGGTGTATTTCTCTCGAACAGCTTTCGAAGAGAGGCGGGCGGTTGGCGCGGGTAATTCGCTGTAAATCGAAATGTTTGAGTTATCTCGCGTTCGTCGTCTGTTATATTAGAATTGTTCGGGTAAATCGAGTGCTTACGTCTTGGGAGTGGATCTAATTTAAATCTTTTCAATTTTTCTTTCAATCGATTTGGGGATCTATTCTGTCTTCTATATACTTCTGGTTGATTTCACGAAATTTCGGATAAACTGTTTACAGTACCCATAGAAAAGGAGAAGAATATCGTTAAATTTATTTAAAAAAGGATAAAGCAAATGTTTATGCATTTATCTTATTGGACAGATGTAATTATCGGTTTTATTTAAACAACTTGAAGTCTCCGACAAATCGATTTCCAATCCTATTTATCAAATAGGATTCGAAATCGAAGTTTTTTTCTGATTTAATTGTTTTTTAAATGTTTTCTTTAATCGTAACTTAACGAAACTGATCGCCTTTAATAAAAAGAATTAGTGAGAAAGTGGATCCTTATTTCAATCCCTTATTTTCTAATTTGCCAATATACCATATACACCAATCCTCTGGGATTTTACATATTATGCTTACAATTAAAAGCAGGTTAAGGTTATATAAAATTGGATTATACAATAAATAAATTTTTTTTAAATAACTTGTAAGACACAAACATTGAAACACTAACTAACTACACACTATTCTCGCATTCAAAAGAAAAATTAACTACTTAAAAGGAACACTCCAGAAAATAATAGCTGCGCATCTCTTTGTGAGAAAATAAATTGCTAATTTAAGTCAAAAAGAAGAAAACTGTAAGTAAAATAAAGTAAAAGAAACTTGAACACCATATAACAACCAAATTACCGTTTATTTTGTTAATTAATTTGTTGATTCTAATTTCTAAGGAATTTTTAGTAAGCAATTCTCATGATTGTATGATTAAAACCGATCGCTCTAATTAAAAAGAATTTGTTAGAAAGTAACCTTTATTTCAATCCTTTATTTTTTTGATTAAATTACTCAGACAGAGTGAAAATTGAATTATATTGAGCAAATTATTATTTTTCTTTAAGAGAAATAAGATTTTTCTAAGCGTGCTACGCCAAAAAATTCTTATTTAATGTAAATTCTTTTGGATTCACAGTATATTTCTCTTCCTATTAGTGAAACTCAATTTCAGGCAAATCAGAATGGTCGTGTTGAAAAACCTGAATGGACAAATGGGTGAAGTATTAGTTTACATTTTCTACCAATACCTAAAAAGCAACAATTTTCCCAACGAACGAAAGTCACTCCCCAGAAGTCAAAAAAGGCACAGCGTTATGCCCTGCAACCATAGAGTAATTGCAATAACTCCTACTTTTGCGAGAGAATTTAAAACAGCATTTAAAAAAAACGACTATAATTTCTTCAACAAGAACAACATCCTTTCAAAAAATCATCACAGTTAGACAGAAGGTAAATCAAACATAACTACAATAACGAAGATCTTGGGACATGTGAGAAGCAGGGCGTTTGATTTAATAGATCACAAAATTTTTATTTGGGAAATAGCGATACTTTGGAACAATAGGAACAGACTATGCTCTTTTAAGGTGTAATTTAACAAAGAGGATTCGAGCTGTTTACTGGGATGCGCATGGCGAGAAATAGCTCAAATAGCCAGTGGGCGTGGGGTTCCGCAAGGATCGGTTTTGATTCCCTTTCTTGTTCTTATTTTACATAAATGACCTATATAACATAAATTACCTGTTTGTGGATGATACCTCTATCTTATCAAGACATACAAGCAGATACCAGCTTCTAGACGACAGCAAGGACACATTAGGCGAGGTCGGTGAATTATGTGTACACCTCGACCACACGCGGAACCTATCTTGGCAATATTATTATTAGGCAATATTATCTAGCAAATTTCCGTTAATTATATATGCGCTTTGTAGACTGATAGAGGTTGGAGACATGAGATGGTTTAGCGTACTGTGCGATGTTCCATAGTAGAGAGTCATGTAGAATTTAGCTGTAGGGACGCATATCACAATCCGTAAAGGTATTTATAAAGCAAAAGGCAGCAATACGAGTGATAAGGTACAATGTAGAGTTTTGAATGAAGAAATATCTATCTCCAAAATTAAATATAATTACCATCCCTGCACTATATATAATTACCCGTACTGAACAGACGCACAAACACAAAAACAACTATTTAATTAAATAATTTACTACGGGCATTCTATACCAAATTTGCTAATAAATACCGCATACCGTCCCACAGAATAATAAAATCAGAAACAGGGATAAACTGATCATGCTTTTAGTATTTAATTATCTGCCAGACGTATCAAAGAGAAAAGCGGAAGAGATTCTAGAGAAGTCTGAGGGTATTGCTGATCCGGAAACCAATAAACTCAATGGAGCAACTCTTTTCTACTTAAGTATAAGCGTCCCGCAGAAATCAGTTGCAAAGATGAGTATAAAAAGATTCGTTTCATTGTTCTTGGATTTTATATGAATTTGTATATTACTATTGTACACGATATTATATACATATTTAATTGATTGTCCATATCTGTAAACAACATATTATCTATTCAGAAATAAAAAGCTCGTTTAACAGGTGTGTTAATAAAGAAAAGCTGAAGATTGTTGACAGATGTGTTCTATATCGAGAAAAAAGTGTCAGATTTTGAATATTTTACTTACTGATCTTTATTGTATCGTTTTGTGTGAAGAGTGATGGCCTCATTGTGCGTTATGTGGGGAACTTATATTGGCACCTCAAGATAAAAGATATCAATCATTTATCATCCATTATTGCATCATCCAGTGGCGATAAATGACTTCACCTTCATTTAAAAAGGTATGCTTTTTTATTCCTACAGTATTATGAACCTGGGGGCCGATTGACTTATAAGTATGGCCCTATAAGATAATACCAAAAACGTAATTTTAATTTGAAATTGCTTGTAATACACAAAAAAATTATTTTAGTTAACTTGTATTTTTTGTAAGAATGAATACTTTTTCAAATTAAACTCGCGCTTATCTTATGGGGCCACAATTTATAGTGCAATACGGCCCCTGAATTCATAATGCTAAAGGTAAACCGCATCCTTTAAAATGACGGGCCAGATAAATTATCTCCTCGGTGGGTGCAGTACAATTATTATAGAAATTTAAAGTGATATTCTTATATCCTGAAATATAGCTGTTAAGTTTTCTTGTGTTTGATTTGTTCTTATTTCCATCAATGTTGCGTTTTCTCTGTTCCAGTGCTATCTAGATTTTCTGATCCCGTATCCGATTTCATGCTTTAGTGGGTGGTTAGAACGTTTTAAGAACGAGTTCACACATTGCGTTTTATTTGCGGGTCCGATTTGCGTATTTTCCTCTTTCCACTGCTATGTGCGTTTGATTTTGCAATACCAGAGATTTTCCTACCTTTTTGTGGTTTGCGTTTCATGTTTTTGTTCGGGCGTGGTTCTTAAACTGGGTTGATATATTTCGTTTTTCGTCAGTCAGTGGTGCGGGAAAAACACATCGACCGAATGTTTGATAATCTCAACCGTCACAAAATGCGCGCTACCGCATGCTGCGAACCTCAGACATCTAGTTTTGAATATGTCTTTTGGCTTTACTTACCATACGTCTTAATATTGTGTTCAGCTAGAGTGGTAAAAAAACGCGCTCTGGTTCTTTTCGACAACCAAAGCACCTCTTATTGAAAGGTAAAACTACTTATATAATGGAAAAAAAAGCAAATAATTGGATAGATTTCGAACATCTTTTAATAAAAATTAAAAACCCCAATAACGAATGCTTCAATTACTATCGGATGTCTGATTTTTTTTCTTTTGAACCCAACTTTTCCATTTCCAATTACCTAATCCATTTCTATATTTTCCAGTTCTTTTTCCCGTCTCCAGTCTATCTTTAAAATGGAATCGTGTTTATATATAACTTGAACTCGGTTTGGCACTCAGAAGATTTATCTACATCAATTTTATTATATACCTTCTACCTACGTCACTAATCTAATGAGGGCTATTCTGCCTGATTTTATCTGTCGTTCCACTTTCTTCACAACATAATATGGTGTTAAATTATGGCGCTCACTGCCTTCCGTTTTTTTTTTTTTATGCAGGAACAAAAGTTGAAAGTTGACACAAGCCGTAAACTCAACTTTCTTCAAGAAAAGCTCCAAAGCGGGTGCTGATACAGAACTGGCTACTGGTGTCTGTTTGGCTAGTTGATCAACCTTCTCCTTAGCTTTAATGTAAGAGTGCCCTGGCGCCCAAACGCAAAGTGATGCTATCATAAACAGACGCACCTCATTTATCAAGTGCTTCTATATTACCAGCTTAGACTCAAAACTATTTTGCTTTATACGTATTAACCCTAATGATTAGTTACAGATGTTAGTACCCTCCAATTCCTTTTTTAAGTTTCTGGGCTTAAACGTTGTATAGCAAATATTATCGCCTGAGAGATGTTGGGATTTGCCGCAACACTACTGAAAGCCAGCAATTTGAATAATGGATACCATTACGCCGTATTCCATCTTGATCCATGTGTATACATACCAAAGATCTCCTTTCAAAGTTTAATCTTCCTAATCCCAATTCAAGGCTTGAGATCAGCACATTGAATGGTTGCATCAAGTTGTGTTAACGGGCATTACATCGGTTGACATTTTGATGAACTCAGCTCTACTCTTGAGGTCATTTAAGGTCGTGTTATGGTTCTCGACCCGTAAAGTTGGTCGGCAATTAGTTGAATGGATAACATCTTAATTTGCTCTAAAGCTGCAGTTGGGTGTATTGCACCTGTAGTTGATGAACGCATTTTCATTTGGATATATAGATACTATGGATCGTTATGACGAGCCTTGATAAACTCAGACCGTATACACTTCTAGTATTAGTAGTTTCCAATTTTCCAAAAACAAATGATTGCTGGACATAATACACATTGCTGCCTTATGGTCACCTCTATCTACTTGCTTTCGGTCAAGTATTACTCCAGATATTTGGCTTCATTTGAGTACTCCAGTGGTCCACTCTTTAGGAATGCTTTTCCCAAAAAATATTTTCTTCCAATTTGTGAATAATATAACTGCAGTTTTGTCAGCGTCCACTTGAAGTTCTTGTTTCGAGTATCAGACAATGAAAAAATTGAGTGCTAACTACATGCGATTTGATATAATATTATTAAGGCTGCCATTAATTACAATGTCTAAGTCGTCTGCAAAAGCTTGGATATTGTATCCTTCATCATTTAGTTTCTCGAGCAGATCATCAAGAAGCAGAGACCTAATCAGGGGCGACAGTACTCCCTCTGAGAGCATATTTATGAGCATATACTACTTACTACTCAGATATCTTACGACTTTCATGAAGCGTATTCAGCTGCTGCTAGAGGGCTAGAGCTTTTTATATTAAATAGCTCTAGTGATTAGTTCAGCTATAATTTGTAGTCAATGAATGACCTTCAGTTTGTTAGGCTCTATATATTTCCTTCTTGTATTATATTCTAAGTATCCAATGAACGTTATATGTGAAGGTTAGATAAGAGTAATAAAACTCGTTCTTTCGTTCATTTAATATTTATTATTTGATTACTAGAAGAACGAGTTTTATTACTCTTATCTAACCTTCATTTCCTTCTTGCTAAAGCTCTCTTCCAGAATCTTTATCGGATAGTGAAGAACCATTGTAGTGGATTTACCTTTTTGGTAAGCATATTTGTGTGATTCTCTGCAACCATTCCCAGTATTTTACAGAAATTGTATCTATAACCAGCACTTTCTCCTTCCCTTGTTATACTTGTCCATTCGCTGTTCAATTTAGAATTAACTTAATACAAATAATACACAATAAAAGTTTAAGTTCACTTACATAGTTAATGGTGTGTATAGACAACTCAAACCGCAAACTGTTTATCCTAGGAGTAAAAATGAATGTCTTTTCGGAGCCATTTACTTATCCATAACGTCTTATACCCTATATATGTACAACGGTTTCCAGTGCTGTTATTATTACATAAACAAGGTTTCCACTTCCTGCAATTCCCTCAATTCGTATTCATCATAGTTATGCAGCGAAACAGAAACACACAGGGCTATTTCGTTAACAAAGGACCGCATGGATGAGCCGACAACTGCTGGAGTAACTCAAGCGTTACCGAAAATAGAAGACGGATGAAGTCAAGTATGTATCTAAGCAGGAGCGCTCGTCTATGATTGATGATATCTCATTACTCTGAGACAGGTAGTGCTCGAATTAATACCACTACGAAGGCAGTAGAATGTTAATTAAAGCGGTCTAAAATACCGTTGGAGGTTTCGTTAGGAAACTTTAGAATAGAATTCTAGTATTTCCGTATATCGACTGTTGTCAATGTTCATACGTATTTATTGAGACCACATACTCCTGCTCGACAATGAACGGTAATCCATCGGCTCTCTTGTCCGTAGACAACTGAACGTGCACCGAGAGCGTGATTTTATTTTCTGCTTTCCGCCGACTTGATGTATGACTCTTGTACCGTTTTGAATTAACGAAAGTCGGTGGTATATGTCAAAGTCAGGAACCGGTGACTGTCAGATTAATCAGGGGATTGACTCTATATACCATCCACACGGAATACTCGCACAAGGAGATAGAGATGGAGATATTTTACAGGGGGATAACTTACGACTGGAATTGAAGTGAATCTTCACTTCTTTTCCTATTTGAACATTTTTTTTTTCAAAGTGTGTGTTTGCGTACACACGTCCTAACTAAATACTGACATCCACGACCACCGCCGGCACAAAATACGGGCTTTAAAATTCTTGCTGAACTTGCCCTCGTACAAAGAACAAAGGTTAGGTAAATACCGAATAAATTGGAAAATGTTTTATCCTGTTCCTTTTCTTCTTTTGAGGGCGATTTTTCCTTCCGAGGAAGGTTTAAGGCAAACATTAATTACGGCGGTGTTGATACACCAAATTAGATCTAGGATGCGGTTGATGCGGTAACCCAGAGGGCAGTCATGATTTTTGTTTGATCCCAGGATGTTTGTTCGTAAAGTATCTATTAAGGAGGTGTATTTTTGCTGTCAACACAAGAACGTTTTCTTTGCGTGTTGATTTTCCATGAACTGATACTCTTTGAATAGAGTGTACATGAAGCTGCATATAATCATTCAAAGCAAGGCATGTAAATTACAGTTCGATACGTATTTTTCGAAACAAATAGCAATTTTATATTTCAATTAATTTAGTTAATCTTAGGAAAGAAAATTTTCAATGAGTTGGGGAAAATACGCAAGAGTTGTACAGCCGGGTCCAGACGGTTACCAGCAATATGTTAAAACAATGCAAATATGAATAATAATACCAATTACAATCTCATTAATGCCTCTATATAAAGAAAGGGGTTTTTCCAAACCTTCTTAAAAAAACATGTAATCAAACCTGTCATAAAAAAGGCGAACAGACTAAATGTGGGTAACTACCGTCCAATTGCCCTGACATCAGTTTTTCTAAGCTTGTTCAATATGCCATTTCAACCGTTTAGATAACTTTATAGAAAAGCACAATCTTATACCCAGCCCAACATGGATTTAGAGCTGGCAAATCTACATTTTCGGCATTACTAGAATATAATAATTGTGTGTTACGGAACATGGAATCCAAAACATATCCTGTCGCTGTCTTATGCGATCTGTCGAAAGCATTCGATTATGTTAATCATTATCTTCCACGTGAAAAGCTTTACTCTTTAGGCTTTCACGGCAAAGTGTTGGAGTGGATTACTTAATACCTCTCTGACAGAGTACAGTGCGTGGAAATAAATGTCAGTAATGCTAAAACGAACTATAAGGTGACATTAGCCTATATGCCAATAATATAGGTGTCCCATACGGGTCTGTACTTGGCCCGCTGCTTTTTTCATTGTTTTTAAACGACATTATTGAATTTCTTTGTGATTTCATGGTTGCATGCTATGCCGATGATATCACCGTAATAATTTCGGAAAATGAAAACAATATTGAAGCCCTTACAAATATTATGCTGGACAAAATTTGTGCATCGTTTTGTGCTAATAAGCTATCATTAAATTTAAAAAAAAAATACATCTTTTTCCATACATTGCAAAAAAAAGTTGGATACACGTTTTTTGATACACATTAATAATGAGCAATTGAAATCCTCTGAATCGGTAACCCTTTTGGGTTTAACTCTTACACCCACCTTAAATTGGGATAGTCATTGCCGATCATTAATATCGACCTTGAATAAATCTGTTTTTAAATTTAGATCACTTAAAAATAAAATTGAGCCACATATTCGAAACAAGTATATTATGCCGAATTTCATTCTCACCTACTCTACGGACTTCTACTCTGGGGATCATGTGCCTCTGCAAAAAAGGTATTTCTTAAACAAAAAGCAGCGGTTAGATGTCTTGCGCGTGTTACTCAGTTAACGTCTTGTAGGCCTTATTTCATTTCCTTGAAAATATTAACATTGTGTGAATTATATATATTGGAAAGTAGCTGATATGTACATAATCACTTTTATTAACAAAAACAATAACGAACATAAATCTAAATTAAGAAATCCGCGAATTCATTCTACCAGGCATCATCTGAAGTCAACAGCTGAAAGTATAGATGTGTTAGGAATTCAAATTTATAACCATCTGCCTAACAATTGAGAAAGTTTTACTTTAAAAAGTTTAAACAAACAGTTAAATCTTGGCTGCATACTGGATGTTTCTAGACAGTCACAGAATTTTTTGAATTCAATAGCTTTTAGTTTTTTTTTTAACTTTTAAGCACATCACACTGTAGTTTGTAGTTAATGATTTTTTTGTATTTTTTTGTGACGCATTTCATACCTTGTCTTGGAAATAAAGTTTGCATTATCATTATTATTACTTTGTCACATTATATTTTGTAAATTTACTATTCGTGATGTACCTACCTGTTACATTTCCATTTGTAAGTTCACACGGTGCATGAAATTTGTTTAATATAAGTCGAAGTTGTAATTTGTGCAGTAAAGAGTAGCAATCTAACCACTCAACGGAAGTTTGGTTTCTCCAAATGAATATATTTCTCGTATTTCTCACCTAAAATAATGAAAATTAACAAACAAATATCATAGCTGATAATGTTAATTCGTTATGTTCAGCACTAATGACTCCATACATATAAAAAAAAGAGAAAAAATAGTAGTTAATTTTAGGAGATTTGCTGTTTTTAATACATAGGCGTATATTTATTTAACTCTTAAGAAAACAGAATTGGTAAATAGTTATACAAGTCAAGCCTTGATTCTTTATTTTCATTTACTGAATTAAAAATGCCCTAAAAAGGAAGAGATAGAAGAGCCCTAACATAAAATCCTGAAACTCAAAATCATCATTTTTTTATTGGAAAGGTTGTCAAAGCAATCGAAAACGCTAGTTTTTACGTTTCCTGTGATTTTCCTGTAACTTTTCGTAAATAAACATTTATTGACACAGCAGGTACAGACAGTAACTGGCATAATGGAACGCTCAATAATTTACCTAATGAAAATGACATTCACGGATGAACAAGGCAGGTTCATTGTAATGGCGCATTTTCGAGGTGCTACACAAACACAAGACGGATCTTAGTCATATTCTCTACAATCTTCCAACAATTTGCACTGGAATAACCAAATGAAGACATTGCATATGACCGATTTGTTTAACATCGCAACAGGCTGGTGCAAGGCGATTCTATGAGGCTGGTAGGGTGGCAAAGGGTAAATCGGTTGGCATACCACGAGTGTTAGGCCTGTTTCAGACGAGGCGGTTTATTTGATTCAACTAAGTTGCCTGGTTTGCTCTCAACTAGTTGACAACGCACAAGTTGACTCCGTGTGAACGTGAAAGGACAACCGTCCGTCCAACTAGTGGAATCAACTAATCGCCTCGTCTGAAAGAGGCCTTAACTGACGAAGCAGTACTGAATAAAACTTCGCGCTTTAAAAGCTAACAAAACAATGCAGAAAAATTTATATGATTAATGTACTAGAAAGTTTTTGATGTAAAAGATAATGAAAGTTAAGTAATAACTTAAATTATCGCGACCATCTGTCATAATTCTTACTATCTTTGGTTGTTTTTTGCCGTGTCACTATTTTAACTCCTGATGTTTGACACCAGCTGTGGATAGCGTTTTGAAATCTATGTCAAAAAAGACGATTACGCAGGTATAGCTGTATATTTGTGTTTTTTTTTTTTAATGTACAATGCTTTTTTTTTACGACTTGAATCAAATTCCGCATTACGTAAATTATAGCGTATTAAATATAATATCAACAAAAACAAAAGATAAAATACGAGGAGATTTATTATTTTGTGTGATTTTGAACTATGAGTGGAATAAAAACATAATATTAAAAATATCTCAAAAACAATTAGATTTATCATAGTGTACTGATTCTATAATAACTTGTACTTTTTAGGGATGAAACGTTGAAAAACGATTTGTTATATCTCACACATATTTAAAGATAGTAATCAAACAAGCAAATGTCACAATATTTTGTCGTCAAAACAACAAGTAAATGCATCGACCACCGCCATATCTGTCTCATTAACACCGATACACATCTGCGATGGTAATCGAGGCCGTTTTCAAAGAGTAGTTGTGCCGTCGTAAATATGCAAATTCGATGTCGACCCAGTTATCTCCGAAATCTCTTAACGCCCCGTCCTCCTTTAATAAATTCGTCCTGGTTAATGGAAGCTGTCGACGCGGCTACAGAAACTAAAGCTTATAAAGATGGAGCGGAGCAGGCGGTCGACATGGGTCCTTCTGTCAATCGCACGTTACACGTAGCATTTCACAGTAAAGAACTACCCTTTTTATTATCTGCTCTTGACAGGGTTTCGGATTCCACGGTCTTCTAGAGGTCGGGTCACCTGCCACTGAATAACGATTTCGTTCAACCGGAAAATGTATACGCACGGACTGAGGTTGAATAGCACTTGACGATAACAGATTCGTTCTTTTGTCGGGTGGCTTTAATAAAATTAATAACCAACAATATTTCGCAGTTTAATATTCGTAAAGGTTTCCCTACGAACAAAAAAAAATACTGCCTTTGGATAAAACATAAACTTAACACGTTCTGGTGGTGGGTTCATTTCACCAACCTATGAATATTAAAAAAATAGTTTGGTAAAGTTCCTTTAGGAATTTGGAGCAATTTTGTGCTACTAAAACCGTACTAGTATTTTACTTTTACGAGTAATATTTCTAACTATAACTTTTCGAAGAGTTTTCATGAGCTTGGAATATTCATACCGAAATTTCGAAGTGTGAGTAACTCATCCAAGACTTTTCATGCAATCTGGAATACTGATAAATAAAATTTTTAAAGTAGAGGTAATTTCCATAGAAGTTTTACTTGTATAAAAGCAAAATTGTAAAGAAAAATTCAGTATTTTTGAGTTTTTTCTTAAGAAAAAGGAAAATATCGTCGAAATGGTAGTTCCCCCGTCGAAATCATTTAATTGAAATTGTCATTATTAAACCTGAAAATATGTTGGAAATCCTTTTTTGATGCCTATTGGTTTGATTATTACTTTCCTCTAAAACTAGTTTTTAGGCCATTCTCACTTAGAATCGTCTCCCTGTGTACCTTAAAATGATAAAATGTCATCCTTAATTTATCTAGTAAAATGGAACTTTTTAAATTAAAATAGCAAAGCTAAGTATATTTAGCAATCGAAAATTTAAAAAAAATTGAAGAGGAAAGGTTAGTAGGAAATATGAAAATGTGAAAAAATGTGAAACATTGTTTGTCCTTTACCTGCAGGCGTCTTGCTTTTGTTTTCGTTTTAATAATTTTTCACTTTTTACACATTTTTACATTAACCTTTTTGATTACTTAAATATTATTAATTTTGACATTTTAGTTAATTACGTAACCGGAAAGCGACATTTTATCATTTTTAGCACAGATCACCCAGAGATCATTCTAATTGAGGATGTTGAATAGCTGAAATCATTTGTAAAATAATTAATTACCAAATGAATAAAAAAGTGAACGGGATTTTCAGCAAATTTTCACATTTCATTTAATTTTCAAAATAGAATTATACACACATCTTTATTTTTACTACGTTTATGTCACATGTGATTTTTTTAATGTTTTCGTAATTTACCAAATTTCACTACTTACCAGCTACACAAAATTACAAGAATTATATTTATACACAACATGCAATGCGTGATGGCGAAGTCCAACAAAAATATTTCCAGATTACTAACATATAAGCACCATATCGTAAATTTTGCGGTAAATCATTCGACGGATAACCGTGAGTTGAGAAATGAGTTAAAATTCAATTTATCTCTGAACAGTTTGAACTTCTGTTATCTGCGAGGTTTTACAGCTTTTGTTTTTCGATTTCGCAGTTTTTATGTAGGTTTATTTCAGATGTACAATAACGTTGACGACAGCACAATAAAACGAAGTGTATTGGTTTTATTGGCGAGCATATTTTTTCGATCGAATATAGCGACCTGAATATTACTAATAAAATTTGATACGTAAATTTACTTTTACCTTTTTTGTAATAATTCTTTCTTTCTTAAATGAAAAAAAATATAGAGAAGAAATATGTTCTTTTTGTTTACTTTCGTATCGTCTACTCTATATTTCAAATTGATTGAATGCGAAGTGCAAAGAATCATACCTGGAACACAGGCTTAAATTAAGTGTGAAGTATTTACAATATAGCTTACTGCTATTACAAAGGTTTTAGTGAAAAAAGGTTACTTAAAATGAAGGATACTGAAACAGGAGGCACACTTAAAATCAAAACTTAATTGTCTACTGCAGCCTAATTTTTAAATAGGAGTAGATACCATAAATATGACTTAAAACAGGCTAAGCAGATTTTTCATCTAAATGCTGAAGTAAACTACAACAGAAGCTGTGTATGAGAAAACTCAGACGCTGAAGATATTAAAGAGTTATTAATGCTGAACAACCTCCTGTTACTTCATAAAATGGAAAAATGCTTTCTTAAGACTAACAATGAATTGATAATGAATAAGGGCGTTCATAAATATAAAAGCAGAAGAAAATTGCATTTACGAACAGAATGATACACACCCCGCATGTTCTTTTTCTTCTTTCTTTTTTTTTTTTGAGCATATAAATATTATAGCCATGATACCTTTTGTTCTTAAAATTTGTTCTTAATTCTACAAAACTCCTGGTTTATTGTTTTCTTTCTTGTGCTTCAATTATGCAATTATCAATATCAAATAGTTATACAGAAAACTAATTAAAGCTATTAAGTAAAAGTTTATCATTAAACCAAAAGAAATGCATAAGCCGGGATTCAAAATTTTAATTAACGAGTAATAGAATGAAATTCAAATTGAAACAACTGGTTCAAATATTAATTTGAGTTTCTAGAGAAACAAGGTACTTTCTTTCCTTTTCCAACAAAATCGAAATATGTATTCCAGAGTTGAAACGTTTCGCTTCTGTAGATGAGAAAACAGTTAGCGTATAAAAACCTCATTAAAGACATATTCTTCAGTACTACGTTTTGTTTCCAACTTACAGTAAGTCATACTATACTCATCAAAGATAAGATATATTGCCAAAACAAAGCTATGTCTGTTAAATCGATAGTAGGTCTTCTAATTGCTGATTCTAGACCAAATAGGCATATGTACGCCATAGGGGATATAAATTCTGTTAAGACGAAGAGAAAATATTAATTCACCTTCTATACCAACGCGTTGACTTGGCAAGGGCAAGGTGCATATTATGGGGATTGGAGTAGAGACAAAATTCTAACATAAGAGGTAAGACGATAGATTTGAAAAGGTATCGGTAGAACAAGCCTTCATGGCCATCACAACTCTAAACCTCACCTTCTCACCTACATCACTCAACATTTCTGGTTTGGGCCTATTGATTTCCTCATATTCCTACCATATTCTCACAAAAAGGCTGTAACAATAAACGACAATCTGAGAAAATTAACAAATAGTAAATGGGAAGAGAAACTGCTGGTGCCACCTTTGAAGAATGTAATACCTTTACACCAGTTTTCATGCGAAACTTGGTCAAAAGAATCAAAGAATCATGGATTCTGGAGCTGATATATATGGAGAAACCTTAAAGAGGGTATTGGGGTAATATGCTACCGCAAAGCAAGCGCAAATGCTAGCAATAGAAGCTAGCATCTTATTAGATAATCTCAAACTATCTTGAGACTATCTGTAAGCTCTAAGATCTTTTTCTGAAGAGGCGATTAGTTGATTCCACTATTTGAAGGTTGTCAAGGAGCATAGTGATGTAGCAAATGATTGGGAACCGCCTGAACCCTCTCACACGGAGTCAACTTATCCATTCCGGTGGCTAGCTTGCGCCGTTCACTCTCTCATCCCCACCAATTGGCTTAATACAAAAGACACAACTCAGGAAACTAGGCGTCTGGTTGAGGATCAGGAAAATCTTCTTCGAAAAAATGATTGTATAAATACGAAAATAATGAAAGAGTTTGCCGTCGTGGCTAAGTAGTTCTGGATATAGCGGCCAGAAAACTCTGGTTTCCCGATTTTCTAGCATTGATAAACCCACACTTTTCTTCCTCTCTTGCATCTATTTTTGCAAGTGCGCAAGCACAAGAAAGGCTTCTAATTCCTCGTGTATTGACCTCACGTTGGGGAGAAAAATTTAATCCACAATCTACTGCATGCAAAACCAGCCTTGAGCAAGTCTCCACACGAAACTCAACTAGTTGAGAGTCAACCAGGCAACTTAGTTGAATCTCGTTTGAAAGAAGCCTCAGAATCCTGAGACCAGACACAACAAAGTTACTTTGATCTGGGTGCCAGATCATAAGGGGCATAGCAGGCAATGGACTTGCAAACAGGCATGTAAGAAAGGATTTTGAAACCGGCTCCGGGAATAATGAAATTTTGCGGTACGTGGCGCAATAGCTGAGTGGATTCGTAGAAAAACACCAAGATCTCTGGAACAGCGTAGAAAGATAGGATACACAGCTAACAGATGTTGAGACAACCATCTTGGCAACTAGCTGAGGATGTAATGGCTTTCAATCGATTACCGCTTAGAACCGTGACAGACCTGTTGACAGGACAAAGCTGTGCAAGGAAGTAGAACCTGAGAGAAAACCTGATTCATACTCAGTGACTAAAATCAATCAGTCAATGTGAACCTGAAAGACTTGGATTTTACAGGAGATTCTTAGGCAGCATAGAATTTACTAAGCTTTCAACACAAAGGATGCCCAATGTGCAGCATTGAGTTAAAGCATATGGAATGCGTGAAATCATGTCATAAGAGGGGTGTCACTTATAACAGCATTTCCAATCAATTGGGGCTTTGAAGTTGAATACAAGACAATTTATGAGTGTGGGGACTTTCATAGTACGAAACGTTTATTTATGAGCTCTAATTTTCACAGTAAAAGTGACAAGGAAGCAAGAAACTATTGAACGAAGTTATTATTACGTCTACAAATTCAAATCAAACGAGAAAGAAAACTATACAATGTCATTTTTTCCAGCACAGCTAATCCTGATTGTAAGAGTTATCGTGACGGATGAGAATGAGTCCTGTGATAATGGTAACTGCTGAGTAGTTTCTTCGAAAAACACGCAAGGTTTTTGCCATTTCCACGAGCTTTACTTTATAAGATCTTTAATGGTTCTTGATATTCCGAAACTTAGCTGGAGCCAAATTAACACAGAAAGGGTTGGAACGATCGGATTAACTGGAAATCCATCCGTTTAAACGCACAGGGTTCACTAAACTTCGACATTCCGCGTTCCATTTCGAAATGGCAATCCAGCCCCATCCCGGCCTGTTCCCAATTTACGCACGAGACGGGCATAAATTCAAACAAACTGTCAGTCATTACGCCGAACCGGATGCGGTGGAATATGCCAACGTCGACCGATACGTGACTACAAATCAACCGCAGGCTTTATCAGTTTCGGATGAATTAACTTGCCGCCTCTCCCCCTTCGGCCGACGTCGAAAAGGGCGAAAACATCATTTGCGGTGACGCGGTGCGCGATCCCCGGATTCCGATTACGGAATCGGGACGCGCATACCGGATTTAATCTACGTACGCAAACACATTAAGATTATTGGCGCGTCATTATTTACCGGGCGCCGATTGTCCTGATCTATACGCACACTGTATCAAAGCGTATACCCTATCGGAATCTGTCCTACGAATACTCGGATAAGAACTGGAATGACGCGAAGTCTGAGATAGTGTCACGCGTTGAACCTGTTTTAGCTTTGGGGGACTCCGTATCCGTGACAATGCCGAGGGTGTGGGTGACATGAGACGACAGGCAAGCTTTACAACTGGCGAAGCAGCCTTGCATTCTACGAGTAATCTAAGGATTCCGACAGAGTCGTGTGGATTAATCAGATGCTACTGCTAATGGATGTAGGGTTTTAATTTGTGAACTAGCTGTTGATATAGTCGAACCTGTTACTTTCGTGCTACGTTCAGGAATGTATCCATACAACCTTCTGGTTTCTCTACTAATCAGTTCAGCGAGAGACTTAACATTCACATCACTTCTGCTAAATCGGTCATATAAAAAGCCAATAAAATCATTGATAATGAGTGCAATGACTACTAGTCTACATACCATAAGAGGTGTAGTGAGAAAATTGCAAGCATTTAGGTTATCTATCAGTTTATCAGTTCGCAATCGTTCTCCTAACAATTGCTCAAATGCCTCTGCATTAGGCGAATGCCTTAAGAGATTTCGACCAGTGCTAGAGGGCGCGAGTTCGAATCCCGCTCTGGTCAATTACGGTACACGAATTTTTTTCCGAGGCAAAAATGATTATTAGGGAGGAAATTGGATATGCGGGGGTGCCTGACAAGCAATAGATTGCTTAGGCCATATCCTCTCCGAAAAAAATGAGCATTTTTCTTTTCTGACACATGCTTCTGGTCATGGTTTCATTTTAATATTGTAACTTGAAGCTTTATAAGGCACAAATTTTAAACAGGGAGTAGTTTTCGCTCCTTGGTTCAATCGTATTTTACTTAGATAGTTAATACTTACTTTTACTTGAGCTTCCTTCGCACAATCCACAGTTAGGATTTTCACTATTCGCCTATTTTGATTTTGTGTAGGTGTTTTTTTTTATCACTTTATGTCCCAACATGGACCTCCAAATTGATTCATATTCATAAGTAAGATCCCTTCTGCTTATTTCTGTACTAGCTTGCAAGTATGTATCTGGATGCTTTCCCAATTTTTCCAAACGCTTCTTGTTCCATGGAGTTCCTTATCTGGTACTGATTATACTATTGCTTATTCCAAACGATAGTTCTAGTCACTGTTGCTTCATATCTGCTCCTTGGCTTTTTCGTAGTTCTCGATAACATATGATCTATCTTTACAATATACTGCTTGGTTGCAGTGTTTGAACCGTGCCCCTAGAACTGCCTTTAGCCAACGTCTAGTCCTCAACCATAAGAGACATCATCAGGACTGCTACTGCTGTTGGAATTGACATGAAACTGAGAAACACTTAGGGGCGGGTAACCTGGCGACGGTTATGGCCCAGAGAAGCGTGACTATTGTTATTAGGCTGTTTGGAGAAGAGGGGGAGTCTTCCAATGAATGGGAGAGAACCATTATCACAATTCAGGTTATTAAGATGTTTATGGATTTTACCGTTATAGTAGCGACGATTGTGGTATAGGGTTTGGACAAAGTTGAATTGTATTTGCTAGCCAGTGCTCAAAAAATGCATTAATATAAACACTGCGGCACGGGCAGGAATTTCGGTAAAATAAGGAGCATCGAAATTACTACTGATTCGAAAAGAGTCCTAAAATTTGGAGTTAGATTTCAAAACAGCTGGGATGTTGTGTTTGGACAGGATTTTCCCTATACGGTGGGCTACACCTTGGATATGATGGATATGGTGCAACTGCACCATATCCATCACATTCTTGGTTGACGTCCCAGTAATACTGGATAGCTAAGGAATTAGGTGCGAATATATATAGCCCTTAGGATTAAGAAATTTATGATATTGTTCTTTTGAGCAGAATTATGACGTGAAAGGGCATCTACGTGTTCTTTTGACTCTCCAAGAATATGTTCTGAGCTTGTATACGAAACCGATTTTTTGCTAAATCATCGGCGTTTTGGTTTCGTTAGATTGCCGAATATCCAAGCTCTCACAGTAAAGTGATTTTATTGCAAACTGTCAAGTTACTCATTTCTGATATATATTATTAAACCAGTCTGGATTGTATTCTAGGTTTCACTGGTACCCTTATGGCTGGCTTACATTAAGCCAGTTGAGAAGCAAATCAAGTCAGCAAGTAATTTGCTGTAATTTACTTGCTCTGTGTAAACATCTGCATGCCTTCTATTTCAGGCAAGGCAAGTATTTTTGAGAAGCCGTGCAGGTGTGCAAGTATTGCGAATACCGATACCGTAATAATTATGTAATTTTTCGGCTTTTTTTAAATATTACCACCAAGCTGATATCATAATATCACGTGTAAATTTGTTGAAGTTTATGTACAACATGAGTCTTGTGGGGTATGCATTTGGCGATCTACAAAAATAAACAAGCTACAGCTGAAGCAATGAAATAAAAAATAGGCATACTCCTGATTGTTTTTTTTACGCAGAACATCCATCTCACCAGCAAGAAATAGAAACCTAACTGAACTTACCTCAAACACTTGTCTAGTTTAGAAACGGGCACTTTTTTGGTATTACTGTTGAAAGTTCAAGTCAAGTTACCTGCTGATTTGACTTGCTTCACCACTGACTCTATGTAAATGAGCCTTTGTTATCACTTCCGCCGTCTGTTGCACTAGAGATCTTCTATTTTTTATTAGACCTCTAATATTGCGAATGCTTTCGTTTGAGATACTGTGGCATATTTTCCTGGTGGAAACACTTCTAGCGAAGTGTGAAACACAAACGATTACACGATCATTGTGTTTTTCGCCTCACTGTACTTCCGGCTTCAGTTCCGTTTTCGGTTTTTGATCTGTCTGCAAATTAAATCAATTACCCGAACTTTTTTCTGTAGTTTGATTTATCCCAACTTTTCCGATTCGTGATTTCTAGTTCGATATTTCTATTAAGAAGTTATGTCGAAATCATGGTCTGATGTGTTTCCGAAAGTTTGCCTTCCACATGATGAAAAATATTATTGTGTTCCAACCGTGCACATCCATTACTTGGTAGTTCTTGCAATATGAGCAGAACCCGTGAGGCTCTGCTCGCCTATCGAAATAATTCAAATCCGCTTAATAATCAAGAGAGTTTCGTTATAATGCTAAAAATTACTGATTGCTTATCTGCTGGGTTGATGACTATAACTCATGGTGCGTATAAGCACATATCGAAACTGTACGAGTAAGACTTCAATTTAGATTTTAATTAGAATTGCTTTAGAAATGAAATTAGAAAATGTATTAGAGGGAAAGGAAAATACAATTTGCATTTAAACTGATGCTTCAATGTTTAACGTGTGCGAACAATGAAAACAGTAAATGAGGATATGAGAGTAGATGTTGATTCTAAGTCGAATGCTACATAGTTCATTTTTATTTGAAATGGGCATTCCTGAAATTTTTCACTTCAACATTTAAATTGATGTAAAAATACATAAACAATTCCTAAAAGATGAACTATATTGATTTGGTGGATTCAGGATACCTGGAGCTATAAAGGTATATAACTACATACAATAAGAACGCGCATATCGTCCAGGTATAATTCGACTCCTAAAAAGCTTATCTGGGTACAATAATTGCAGGTAAGTGCTTATACTTGCCTGTCTTTCCACGCAGGCATTTGCCAGGATCCTCGTATCATTAATTTCCCGCAATAACGTGTGCTAAAGTGGTTGCAGTGGCTGCATATGTAGTCACCTGACACCGCAGGCTGTCTGAGGCTAGTAGGAGTGGAGAACACTGGTTACGCTCTTGTTCCGAAATGAACAGCGATAACGAATGAGGAAGTACTAATCGTAAATTATGCATCTCGATTATATCTGGATTAATAATGGTAGATTTGGGATCAATAATACTGTAAATTTCTGAAATTTCTGAATGGATTCAATATCCTATGCTTTGCACCATTTTGGATTACGAACTGCTTGTCAATATACCTATGGTATATAACCGCACACATATGATTATTCGTCCATCCTGATAAAGATACAAACAGTAAAATCACCAAAATATTTTACATTTCTAAATATCAAGTACATACTAGCCTATTAAGCACTCTGTAATATTATCATCTACTATTTCCTTCTTCTACATCAGTTTAAAACAAAAGAAGATGTGGAAACTAGAATACGTATCTTTTTAATTAAAACTTAAATGGATCAATAAGGACAAACAAAGACTTGTGCACTTTAAGTTAAGGAAGCGGGAACTTTACAAAGTTGACCTTTCCAACGGCGTCTCCACTTTCGATAAATTACAAGCACAACTTTACCTCCGCCGTAATGGCCCTTTTAAAACAAGTTACGCGTTGTCTTCAGATTCCGAGATTACTTTTTGCTCTCTTGTCAGCTATGGACCACCCACTTATACCTATGTGTATTGGTCTGATGGTGGGGAAGTGATTTCACATGGGAGTTGTTTTCTCTTTGCCTTACTTTAATCTGTTTTTGGCTGTTACAGAAGAAATTTTAATGCACTGCACACCAATTTCTTAAAGCTAAACAAAATCTGTATTTAGTATATTAGCTAGTAAACACAACTTCAATGAAGGAAACAGTTACTTTATATGGCGGTATATGAACCACTAAATCATTAGACAAATGTTAGACAAAATCTCAAGACATGTATGTGGGTTTTTTTTCCCTAAACTTGAATTTGATTACCTGTTTTAGATGTAATTTACCATAAGTCATTTTTTAAAAACTCATTTGATTGAGAATTTTTAAATTGGTATATTTGTCTTAGAAATTATTGTGGTTTAACAAATTTATTCCAGTTTTAGAAAGGGCGAACAATGTCGACCCTTCAAATCAAAGGCCCTAGCCAAATAAGTTATTGAAATCGGCTAATGTCATAATATATATTTTTTTTTGAAACAGCTTTATAAATAAGATTGAATACGAGAAAGTTTTAACTTCGTAATATTTGTAAATTTTGGGTAAATAATTGTTAAAACGAAAACGAAAAAAAATCTTTCTAGCTAACTTATGTGATATATTTGGTTAAGTTCCTGGCAGGTCGTAGTAGTTGTGGATAGTGATTAACTGTAGTTTTTTGACGATGTTAGACGTCCCCTGAGCAAGGTAAAAATGTAAGTGAATACTTCAACAATGTTGTTTTATATGTTGCCCTTTGGACGCATCCATAATTTTTTTCACTAGGTATTCCCACCACATGTATGTACAAATTGCTACTTGATACAGGGAGTATAATATAGCAAGATAACAAAATATTAATTAAATAAGCTTTTGCATTATCATATTGTACAATTTGTATTCATTTGGAATGTCTCCTTGTTGGTTGGATGTTAACTAAATACATAAATATGGTACAAAAATAATAAGTGCTCCACCAGCGCAACATGCAAACTAGTATGTTAAAGTATTTATTAACATTTTTGCCTTACTTGGATCACGTCTAAAAGTGCATTACTAACGACATTCAAATATATAATTACCCCAGCTTTAGAACTCTAACGACGTATTACGCCTCATGATGGCACTTAGTCGAAACCGGTTGTAATCATAATAAAAATTTTGAGGATTGGGTAGAACTTATTCCATTTTGATTATTCTAATACCTAAGTTCAAAATGCACCAATCCATAACTTACAATTATATCTGATTACCCCAATATATGATTTTAATACTGAGAAGTTTAATAATTATAAAAAAATTTAATGATTTGGCTTTTATAAAGGGTCGTCCAATCTAAGTTTCCTAAACTATATTTAAGAAAAAACATACGAAGTGTAACATTACTTTATTTTTTTATTGTTAATGGTATGTTTGGTATTATTCATTAATTATGAAAAATTATGTCACATTATGTAGCAGTTAATTGTTCCGAGACAATTTTCCATGATTTTTTCATAAGTTTCGAGGGCTATCCTGGCTATAACATAGCAGATGTTGTTTCTTAGGTAGTCCGATGTTGCAGATTTGTTGGCGTAGACTGGAAATACAAATCCAATTGTGTTTTTTTTTAACCATGGATGGGTGCAACCCGAAGAAGGCTACCCGGTCAGAAGGACCTATTGTGCCCCATCACAAACTTAGTGGCCAGTTGATACTACCGGTAACTGAAATAATGCGACCATTAAACTTTTCACACAAAACATGTAATATTGCACGCAATATGCGGCAAGTTGCACTGCCTTGTTGAAACCACACATCCGCAAAATCCATCTCTTCGATTTCGTGTCAAAAACAATCGTTTAACCTGCATATATAGCGCTCACTGTTAATTGTTGTTGTCTGAGTTTCACTGTTTAAAGGAAAAGACCCTTGATCACCCTTTGATCACAATACGCACCACACCGTTACTCTTTAGGAATGCAATGGTGTCTCGTGGATCACGCAACGTTTCTCCTCATCCAATTCTTCTTCATGCGGCAAGTGTTATTATTGAGACACCCTGAAAGTTGGAAATATGCTTCACCAGAGAAGAAAGATAATCTTTGAAAGAACATCATCGCGTTCTCGCACCTCTAATACTAATTTGCGTACATCCTTCGCTGCTCATGAGCTTTGAGCTTCAGTTCTTGCGTGGAACTGGATTTCATAGAGATGCAGGTGCAAGTCTTTATGCAAAATGGACCAAAAGGAGACGTAAGAAAGTTCCAAAGCCTGTGAACAGTAACAATAATTCTCAGTTTTCAGCCACACCATCACTCACAGCAGCAATATTTTCTGATAAACGTGCGTCACAATGACGCGCACGGCCTGTGCTATACCCCATGCTTTTAGTTTTTTGAAATGTTTTCAATACGTAACGAATTGTTCGTTTAGTACAACGATTAGGTTCACCGTAATCATCCCATTCTCACAGAATTGATATGCTGAAGAACGATTAAAAAATTTTAACACCTTGAGCAATAGTTACCCGATCGCTTCTCTCAAACTAACACGCGACTTTAACGAAAATTATCTAATTTAGAATGTCGCCATTATAGGAAACTCGAACTGGATCACCTATTACCATGTCTGTTTTATTAAATAAAACATATTCTTTTATTTTACTGTTATACCCTCTGTATCGAGTTGCAATTTCTACATATTGTTTATGGATGTGGTAGGTATGAACATTTGGTGAAAAAAATCATGGATGCCCCTAAGGCAACACGTGAAAAACACTATTAAAGTATCTGCTTATATATTTGGCTTACTTGAGGGATGTTTAGGATTGCCAAATTCAATTTCCAAAAAATCCATTACTACTACAACATAGTAGGAGCTCAAAAGATATATCATATAGATTAGCAAAAAAAAAAATTTTTACTTAACTGTAAACATATAAATATTGTAAAGTGAAAGGTTTCTGAAATTCAATATTATGTATAAAGCTGCTTCAGAAATAATACTAGCCGAATTTATGCAATAGCTTATTTTATTAACTTATCCTATACCCTTTCCATTACACATTGCACAGAATACTGTTTGCACCCCAGACAGGTTTTTTCTCGTTCTCTGTTCTATTTCATGTCTTTAACTCATAATGTTTATTGGTTTTACTATTGATATAGATGAGTCATACTTTTGCCTTAGATCCGCAATTCTTCACGGCAAAGGTTCTACACATTAAAAGGGACTTTGTTGTCTACTACTATTAGGCCAAGACTTACGTATTTGAGTTGTCTCTAAGTTGTCCATCCACTATGCTAATATATCATAAGTGTAGAGGGCCTTGCTTTCGTTTCAAAACAGTTTTTGTGAAGACCATCTATTTTGCCCGACTAATGGTCTAGTGGCTTGCAAGCTCGGCTATCAGTCACGAGATCCTCGGTTCGAGCCCGACGGACTGCTCTCAGAGTGAGGTTTTTGTGGCTTTCCTCACACCTTAGCGAATACTGAGTGACAAACATCTTATGTCGCTCCACGTGCGCAGGCGTAATAGTAACTCATGGCTGGGTCGGTGCCCCCTATAATTGGCGAAAGCTGTTGGGGGATGTCGGCTTTGCTAAAAAAAATAGAAACACCCTTTCAAGCCCTTCTGCCACAGTCATTGTAACAGATCTTGATAGTGTTAGTGTTAGTCACAAAATGGAACGAATGTCGTCTGATTCAACTTTTGTCTCCCCAGGCTCATGATCAAAGCTTTTGACATTGTTTTAATATTAATTTGGAACTTTACCTCCTTTGAAAAACAAACCAGTAATGTTCGTTTGCAGACCCTCATATTAAGTTGCATCGTTGGAATGAACTAAGTGCATCACGTTTCGAACACACAGAGAGAGCATAACTCAATAGCGGTTTGTACCGTACAGAAGAACAAAAAGTGCATTAAGCGCTGTAATGCGAAGTTCCGTGATTACGGAATGGAGTAACCGTGTTTGTGTCACCCATATATGCAACGAACTCAACTGGGTCGTATCTATTAGGTATATTAACCGTCAATTAAAAGGATCTATACGAGGTCAATGATGTTCCAAATTTTCCTCGAATGATATTCTAAAATCGGAACTTGTCAACGACGAGTGAAATGCCGCATCCGGGAACAAGTTCCGCAGCATGCCTTGCCGGAAAAGCCGCAACCCTGAGGTATCGAATGCCTTGATTAAGTCTGGGGTCAACCTCTAAGCCGCAATTAATGTCTTCGCTTAACTGTCGCTGTATCGATCAAGTACTTATTGTAACTTTGGGTATTGGTGGGAACTTCTACGTGTGAATTTATTTAGAAGATGTGTAAGAATGTCGAGTTGTCTTTTATGATATATATTTTTGGAGTGAAGTGGCAACACATGAACAATTAGTTAATTTGTCTAAGTTGTCCATCCACTACGCTAGTTTATCATTAGTGTAGAGGGCCTTGCTTTCGTTTCAAAACACCTTTTGTGAAGACCATCTATTTTGCCCGGCTGATGGTCTAGTGGCTTGCACGCTTGGCTATCAGTCACGAGATCCTCGGTTTGAGCCCGACGGACTGCTCTCAGTATGTATGTATGTATGTATGTATGTATGTAGATAGAAGGGTGGTGTTACACTGCGACCTAAAAGATCTATTGTGTCCCCTATTCTTTGTGCTTTACAGCTGGCCTTCCAATCCTATTCCTTTCAGAAAATGTAGGATGTCAGAGGGTCCCAGTCTAGGTAAGTCTCCCTCTTCGATTTCACATGCTCCCAGATGCAACGCCATCGAGTTGCACAGTGCTACGCTGTTTGAGAGGAGGTGGATGGCTGTTTCATCCTGTTCCCCACAAAATCTACATTCAGAATGTTTTTCTAATCCAAGCTTACTCAAGTGTCCTTTCAGTCTACAATGGCCTGAAAGTATTCCTGTTAATATGCGAACATAGTTCTCACTCAGGTTGATGCATTCTGTAAATCTCTTCTGGTTATAAGTTCACAGAAGAATTTTACTTTGCCTCATCCCCTGGAGATTTTCCCAGTAACTGGAATTTCTCTGCTCCATTTCTATTTGTAGTTTCTTCAGAATTGTACTGCTACTTAACCAGCCCCCCTTTCATTCCTGTGTGACCCGGAACCCACAGGAGGGTTACTTTATTTCTTTTGCCTAGCTCATTTAATTTCCCTAGGCATTCCCAGACCATCTTGGAACTGATTTCATATGAGCTCAGCGCCTTGATGGCTGCTTGACTATCAGACATGATGATAATCTCCTGTTTCCGATAATTTCTATCCATATTGAACTGAACACATCTTTCAATAGCGTGTATTTCCGCCTGAAATATACTTGGTATTTCCCAAGCTTTGGAAATATGTGGTTCTAGGCTCATATGTTCCTATTTCAGTTCCCTCTGCCGTTTTGGAGCCATCATTATACCATTTGATGGCATTTCTATTCAAGTTCAAGATGGTGTTATGATCCCACTCGCTCCTGTTACTGAGCTTTATGATGAATTTCTTCACAAAGCTGAATTTTTTTAACATATCATCCCGGGGCATATCCCAGGTTTGATCACCGTCCGGAGATTGAGGCATATGCCTAATCATTCCTTCCTTGACCATTCTGAGTGTGGTTCTTTTTGCCACGCCCTCTACTACAATGTGGAGGGGGGTAAGATCCAATACTACTTCGATAGCTGCTGTTGGGCAGGTTCTCATAGCCCCCGTTATGCATGCACATGCTAATCTTTGCACTTTAATTCTCGCGGTGGCCAGATTAATTCTTTTGCTCCATGCTACTGATGCATAAGTGATGATCGGTGTCACTATCGCTGTATACATCCAAAGCAGTATTTTTGGGTTACATCCCCAATTTTTCCCTGCAAAGTTTCTGCACACCAGCAGAGCTCTTTTGGCCTTGTTAGTTACTTCAAGTTCATGTTTGTTCCATAGAAGTTTATTGTCTAGGGTAAGGCCTAGATATTTAACCTCCGTTCTCTATAATAGTAACTTATGGCAGGTCTGTTGCCTCCTGTAATTGGCGAAAGCTGTTGGGAGATGTCAAGGCATGAATTATTATTATATTGCCTGATGTATGTTCTTTGGAACTAATTATATGAGCATACGATACTTGTGAAATTAGATTTATTGCAAGAGGTTTGGTGCTTGAATACCTTTGAAAATCGTTATCTGTAA